>LPNX010631272.1:663147-819319 GCA_001517045.1 Pseudotsuga menziesii
TTGATCGATCTCGATGATTCATAAAGCCTAGGATTTGGATGTATGATGGTTAATAAAAAACACTTAACACCTAACATGTAAAGGAATAATGGATAGATAAAAGTAATTGGTTTGAAAAATTAATAAATGTTATTTTGAATAAAAACTATTAAATAATGATTCTACTTTTTAAAGAAAATTATTATTTAGTAATTCTATTTTTTTAAAGTAAAACCTATTACTTTAGGCAAATGAGTTAATAGATCAACAAGCAATAAATTTGACAATTTTGATGGAATTTTGGAGGATAAGGGGAATTTGACACAATATGATGAAAAGATGAAGATTTTAGAGAAATTACTTTAGCGAGAAAATTTGTGAACATTTTGGCAGCGAAAATTAGGGCTTCTCTTTGCATGCACGCCACTGGAATGTGAAATTTTTGATGTGGCTAGATTTCAGTACCAATATTTGGCTTTGGTTGGTGATGGACTCCTCCTTGTGAGGCCCCAAGAACCTGCTTACCCTGTGACTTTTGTTGAACTATCTCTTACATATTCAACCTCCACTTCTCATAAAACTTTTGTAATGTCTCTGAGCCTTGAGATAAGGCCAAAGGTGTTAAAATTAATACTAACTTAAGTTTAAGCACAATAGATATAGATAAATTAATATTAAGCTGACTAACCATTCACCCAAATAACTAAAACTTTTAACTCTAGAGATTGAATTATAACTAAAGTTGCGACACTTAATTATTAATTTTTTTTTAACAGAAACTATAAAAATGCTTAATATTAAATAGGTTGTGCACAACCATACATTACAAAAAAAACAGCATCTGAATAGTTCTTGCTGATCTGAAATAGAAAAGACAAAACTAGGCCAAAGAATTGACCTTAATATGCCGAACAAAGTTCTTACATAACTATTAAAGACAGAGGTAGTATATACCCGAATGTACTACTGGTTAAGAAATAAGCAAACAAACATAAGCTAATTATCAAACTCATTAGGGGATGCCTGGATGCCCTAGGGGCTGAGTGACTGATTCCTCTTCCATGTGTTGAGCTACCCTTGGAAGGTTTTCATGTGCCTGACTTCATTGATTCATTTGAACCAGACACTGGAGGTCCTCCTAAATGCGGTCCACTTTCCCCATGATTTCCTTTAAATTCATTTTAGTATCATCAATCCTAGCATCATGGTTTCTAATCTGATAGGATGTGTAACCAATCACATCAACAAGATTTTTAATTTTTTTGGTTGTCTTTCTACTGTCCATGATTCCAATAGCCACCATTTCATAAAGTCATCGAAGGTTTTCCTTCAGGTCTACAAGACCTGCGTTTTCACCTACACGGTCCATTCTTTATTGGCTAGAACTGAGATTAGCAAGGTTAAGGCTTGAAAAACTGCTGAGAAAATCCCTATCAGAAATTGTAAACTCGTGAACGTGCCCAATGAAAATAATACTAAAACTGGAAGGCAGATTACCAAAAGCTAAGATGAGAGTAGTAATTTTTTGTTGAAGAATGTCACAATCTTTCCTACTGCGGCAAGAGAGCGTTCCAATCACTCCTTCCTTCCAACCAGAACAGTTACAACCAAAGGTTAGAGTGTTACCTCCAAGGAGAAAATGCCTGACTGTAAATTCACTGGTTCCGGAGCCTGATACTGAACGCCATGAAGGACCAATAGCTCGTGAAGAGAAGATGCAATTCAAGAACACAGTGATAGCTAGCCTTTCCTTAATAAAGGCCCTGATCAGAGGCAATGACTCCCATGGGATCCCCTAAGCATAGCCTTCGTCAACTCCTGAGATAACAGTGAGCAAATATTTTTCCGGACAAACAACATATGATTGAGGAAGGTTTGGACTATCATATGGAGTAGGGGGGTGGACGAAACTTTGGGAAGAATCCATTGCACATGGTAGGATAAGACCTGAAGCGTGTCTTTTGGTTGAGCAATTAATCCGGAGGGGATGGTTCATTAAGGTGAGCAAAAATAAGAAGGAGATGGAGGTGAGTGGAAACCACGTGTCGCCAAGGCAAGGAGCTTGTTTAAAAACATAATCCAAAGGAATTATTGCAATTGGATTTGAGGTGGGGTGGGTTAGTAAGGGGGGGTGTAACCTTAGAGACATTAGGGTATGGGTTTGAGGCTTGTGTCTAAGCCATTGAAACAATAGTGACCTTGGGGAAGGGAGGATCCTAAGTTGGCAAAGGCATCTGCAGGGGCATTATTTGCTTGGAGGATGTGATAAAACTCATATTTGTTTGAAAGGAGAGGAGTGATTCTATCGTACAACTGTCTGCACTTGATGGATCCTGAGGTGTAGCCATTGATCATTTTGTATATGAATTTCCTTGAGTGGCCAAAAATTGCTATCTTGGAGAAATCTATAGTGTCCAAAAGTTCTAGTCCCTACAAGAGAGCCATACACTCAGCTTCATTATTCGTCTTATGGCCCATACCCCAAGCAAAGGTTTTTTTAGTTTCTCCTCCGGGATCCAATAAGATCCCCCCTACACCAGCCACCCCTGGGACACTTAATTATTAATTACGACACTTAATTAAATAATTAATTGCGACATTGAATTAATAATTTCCAAAGTGTGAGTTAAGAGTCGTAATTGAAACAAGAACATGAATAATACATGATAAACATCATCTTCGGTGTGAATCACTAATTTATGTACTTTTGGTTTGCTTGATAGCATAGTTTATAAATAATAAAGTAATGATGTCGTTGATTATTGCAAATTAATCTATTTTTTTGTGTTGTTATGTGTGTGTTGTTAGTGAGGATAAAAAGTAAGGAAAGCCACATATCATGGAACATCATTAGGCTGCAATCTAAAACCTCCCAAAACCAAAACAAACAAGGAACATCGGTTGCAACTACAAACCAAAAACTTAGCTCTCGATGATTGTCCCCTACAATATATCTCACTAATAAAAATATGATTGTATGGATGCCACCCTCCTGCCATCGATTACTTTTATATCTAGAATAAATTACTCATCCTCATATATGCAACTAAGAACAAATATGTAAACAAAACATTAACAATCAAATGACAGGTGAGCTCATCTCTACACAGAAAAACGGTCGAACCGAAACAAACATATCTCGGTCATCTGGAAGCTTTTTCAATGAAACAAAAGGTGTTTTTCATTGGAAGCACTATTAGGGATGCAACTAAATAGGTCACACATCACCGAAATGAGAATATATGGGTGAACTATATCATACGGTTGCGCCCCTCTCAATACAATAGAGCCAAAATTACAATTTCTAATTAAGACAAAGAAGAATAGAAAGAAGGTAACGAGCATGGAAACTCAATTCCATATTATATAAAATTTATACTTCCTGCATGTAGATCCTGCCATTCAATACATGAACACTCAAACAACCAATCAATCACCATTTAACATATATCAAATTAAATAATGTAATGAAAACATAACATAAGATAAATGCTTATCTCAAAATATGGGCAACTAGCTGCATCCAGACAATTTTCCTCCCAACCATAGACACCGTCAAGCCTTACTCACTTGAATAGGTCACCCCAATGCTAAGAGCATGGATCCACAGGTATATGAACACTTATTCTAGCAACTCTCGGAACTACCTCTTCTAAGAACTGCAATGCTTCCCACTACTACTTTCATGTTTGTCTCCATTGCCTATGGGATATGACCTACCTCGCCATTCCCATTTCCTGGCTTCCTGTGTGAGAACTTGGACTAGTATAATGATATAATGGAAGAAAAGGGAAAAAAACTAGACTAAAACTAAGTCTCAATATACTCCCAATACTACCAACATTCCCAACATGGATAGATAACACAAGTCACATGGTCCAAAGCTCAAGATTAACTTCAACAAGGAGAGGGAATATGAATTTATATCACAAGCATGACAACTCTAACCAAAAGAGATAAACTCAAATTAGAGAGAGTTGAGGTTTAAGATTCATCATGGGGACTTAACTTGAATTAGTGGAGTGGTGGCTTAGTGAAAAAATTTCATTTCTCGAGTTAGCACCGTGAGGAGGAGTTACCAAAAACTAAGGAGTGGAGCCATGAAGAGAACATGGAGGCACACTAATGCATAAAGGGGATCACAAAACATCAAGGAGGGAGAAATAGGTGAGATAGGGAATCCAATAGGGTCATTGTTAGGATTATTATTAATCCTCACTTTTACCACATTAGTCTATTTATTCATTTCCATAGCTTAGGAGGTCTTCATCACTTTATCGATGAATGGGGGACACATCTACAAGACATCTACCAATTACTGTAGAGGTCTGCATGCATTTTGATCTCTGGGGATCAATCCCATAATTTAGGAACCCACTCAGAGTGTCACCAACAGTGTCCAACAGTTGACTCTAGTAGGTGTTCAGTCATGTCCAATTGTGCTCTGATCCCCATTAGTTAGACCACTCCTAATGTCTCTAGCGTTAGTTTGCATGATTCAAGGGGATATAGGTGCCTTTGTTCACCTACCCTCTTTCGTTAACTAGTTATTAAATATTTTAGTGATCTGGAGTTGCACTAGTTAGCTCTAGTGGTGATTTTCCTATACTAGGTTAGCTCTTAAGCCAGTCTAGGTTGATAGATTCAACTGACTCTTCAGGTATTCGAATGATTCCTTGATGTTGTATTATATATTCACCCATAATGTGAATATTATTGTATGGAATATTTCTCATATTGTTCTTCAACTCATTGTGTAATATAAATTATTCTTCTCTATATTTTTCTTATGCAATCTATGTGAAGACTATTTCTATCCCAAGATATGTCTGTCAGAATCTAATATGGTATTAGATCCTGGTCAGGATATTCTAATATTCCTCATATATTTTCATTGATGCACCAAAAACAACTGGGTTCCACATAAATCTTGGAATAATTTCATTGTTCCCTCTGCAATCTATCCAAATAAGTCTATTCAGGTGTGCTACATCGAGAAAATGTGTTCTTTGTCGAAGTAGAGCTTGATTTGTCTAACAAAAATTTTCTTTCTAGTTTTGTGCAAGTATTCAATTCTCTCATCATTCGTGCAACAACAAAGCATGGATCTATCTAATATAGTAATCTTGAATTCCTTTAATTATCATGAATGGAAAGCCAATATTGAGATACTTTTTACAACAGAGGTCTCTATAGAGTTATCATGGCCTTAGAAATCGAGCCTAATGTAGTTGTTGAGAAAGCAAGATGGCATAACAGGAAGAATGAAGCTGATGGACTTCTCTCTCTCCTTGTCTGAAACTTCTTTTCCATATTAATGGCTTAACATTCCCTAATGAAGTGTGTATCAAACTTGAATCCCTCTTCAAAAAGCAAGATGAACTTAAAGGACATCAATTGGAGAATGAGTTAATCTTATTGAGACCAAGTGAATTCGAAACCATTAAGGAATTCATAAACAAGTTTAAGTCACTAGTGATTTTTCTCAAGTAGTGTGGGAATGAGAAGAAATAAGAGAAATCAATCATCTCCATCCTATCGAATATGGGTCATGAATGCTCAATGTTTGTGTCAACATTCCATGCTATTAAGCTTGCATTTTGAAATTGGAGGATCTCATCCTTGGATGCATTCATAGATTATCTCACCCAAGAGAAGGTCAAGCTGATTCAAATGGATACTATCAAAACCTCAAAGTATCATGCGCTTGCAGCTCTTGAAAGTAATAATTTCAAGTCCAAAGGAAAGATAAAAGTGAAGAAGAAGAAGCCAAAGTCAGACTCCAAATATGAAGGTTCTTACTCGAATTCCAAGAAGAAGGGAAACAAGAAAGGAATATCAAAGTGTACTTATTGCATAAAACTTCTCACAATGAAAAATATTTCTTTAAAAATAATATGGACATCATGACTCAATTGCTCGAAAGGAACAACATTGATGTTCCAGATTTTGCAAGAAAAGAAGGAAGGGAAAATTATATCGATCCCCACGGGCACTATCACACTATGAAATTCAAAGGTAACGATTTTCATTGTTTGGTTGCTAGAATAAATTATTTTACTGATATCTATGATTTTGATGCTCATTTTTATATATCAGAATCATAAATATCCTCGCCTCGAAAAAATTACGTATCAGTCTCTCAAATCCATCTCCTCTCAATACTAGTTTTTTATCACTAGTTTATGACTTGCCTTCGTCAAAATATTTCAAAATCCATCCAGATTCTTGTTTACTTTATTTAGAAGACAATTTGCAATATGATATGCAGGTTATGACACCCCAAATTATTTAGTTGGTAAACTAGACAGTTTCATGGTTTCCTATATTGTTTTTCTAGTGAAAGTTATTATCATGTATTTGTTTTCCATCATTCGTTGGTTTTACATATCATTGGATATATTTGGTTTCTATTAAAAACATTTGGATTTGATATAACCTTTATTAGGTAAAATTTTAGATCCTTATACTCTCTAGATTTTCCCAATTGTTAATATAGATTAGTTGCACCTAGTTTTCCTACTGTGACTCAATTGGATTTTGGAGCCACTATAACTTGGTTGTTTGCTGATCCATATGAATTAATTTATGATATTTTAGAGCCTCATAAGCTCTATTACAGAATTATAAATGTTTCACATCAGTTATGAAAGAAGGTTAATGATCGGGTTCACCATTATGAAACTACACAAGAAATTGAACCTATTGATTTCATTGATGTTTTTTAATTAGAAGATGATTGCACATATACCTTTTCCATATTTGATTTTATGTTTAGATCTGATATTTTATGTTGTCACATCAAGAATCATTCATATGATGCTCCTTCATCACCATAAGATGAGCTTCAAGGGGGTTCTCCTCATGATTTTTGTCTACAAAACATTGGAAAACTAATGCATGATCAAGGCATCAACAACAACTCCACAGTTGTTTTCACCAAAAAGAAATACATCCATATTATTCAAGGATTAAAGAGGGGTGTTAGGATTGTTATTAATCCTCACTTTGACCACATATTTGATTTGTTTGTTTCCCTAGCTTATGAGGTCTTCATCACTTCATTGGTGCATAGGGGACACATCTACTAGACATCTACCACTTACTGCACCTGTTTGCATGCATTTTGGTGCTTCAGGGATCAATCCATATAATTTAGGAACCCGCTCAGATTGTCACCATCAGTATCCAACAATTGAATCCAGTAGGTTTTCAATCTTGTCCAGTTGTGCTCCAATCCTTGTGACACACAATTCTCTTCATGACCATGTAATGAGAGCCAAAACATCACAAATTGCCTCAAATCCTCAAAATGTGAAGTTAGACCCTGGTCAGGACTCATATTTTCATACTTGTGTCCACCACGACCCTTTCCCTTTATGCAATAAGAGTTACCCCTTTCACTAACGCCAATTTCCAGTTGATAATGAGTGGTGCCACCACCTAATCCCTTTGATAAATAAGCGATGCAACCCTAGTAACGCTCTGTTTCCATATAAAAAGAGTGGTGCTTGAGTTTCAAAAAGAAAAAGAGAAGATTCACGAAGCTTCTCGAAGATTAGCTTCATGGCATCCTTATCCCTACTCTTGTGTACCACATGGACTCGAGATCCCCGTTAGTAGGATATCCCTTTCACCTCATCCACCATTTTCTCAACCACTCCTGTCATCCCAAGATATATAAGTATTGGTTCACCCCCAATGGGTAAAAGGAGAAAAGTTATGCTGAAGCTCCAAAGTCCTGGCCAAATCTAGGGTGAGCATAGAGAAGAAAAGTTGAATCTTTGAGGACAAGACTTTGCATGAGACGAGACTGTTTGGGTGTGTTCTACTATCTTAAATACACCTAATATTTAATTATCAACCGGGGTTGGTAGGATTAGAGTTGCTACAAAATATATGCGAAGGTAGAGGGGTTCCTAGGGCGTTGTAGAAATACTTTAATAAACAACAGATTGAAAAATCTTCCAAAATGAAAAAACCGAGTCAAACTCCTAAAAATTTAATTATTAATGTGATTAAAGAAAAACATAATACTAGGATAATGTCGGACTACTCATTAATTAACTCTTCTTCTTCTTAATCTAAGAATGAGAAAAATTTCATAAACAACTTCAGGAATTGAGAAAGGTCTAATTTATGAATAAGTAGAAAAAATAAATAAAGAAGCAAGTAACTTAATAAAGAAAACTTAATTAAGAAGATTTCTCTAATTCTTTAGCCTATAAGCACTTTTTAGTAAACATACAATTAAAAGAATAAATCCTATGCTAGTATCAATCTACAAAGTATTGGTGTATTTTCCAGAAATTAACATGTCTAACCCTAAATTCAATATAAACAACGGTGAATTAAACTAAACCATAGATACAATTATCAAATATTACAGCGATGGTAAATGAAGAAATCAAAGACAAAAGAAGAAAACCAAATCATAATTCAAAATCATGCTTTGATTAAAAATAAATACAAAAAGGGCCTTTAATAAGTACTTAAAAATAATCTAACCTAAGGTCCTAGAGGCTGATGTAACTATTACCTAATTACCAAAATAGAATAGAATTCAAAAAGCCATAGAAATAAAACTGAAAACAGGTTAAAAAACTAAACTAAGAACATGAAAGGTCAGATGGGAGGATGGACAGTAGTCTAGAAGGAAGGTCCGAATGACAGTCGAAACATAGCCCGAATGGGAGGCTGTATACAAAAATTAATAAAAAAAGACCTAAATGATTTAATTATCAGCTGATTTTGTGGATATGAAAACAAGATGCATAAATGACAGAATTTAAACCTAATTAATGATTTGAAATAATTAAAAAGACTTCTAATACTAATCTATGCTTTGAAAAGGATATCTTCTTTTATAAAATAAAACAAATTGAAATATAACTGAACTAATCTATATTTAAACAAAAGTTAATGAAATTAATTCTAACTATAAATCAGACCTAAGACTAACTAAAATTTATCTATCTGTAAATATAAAATTAAGCATTTAACTGAAAGAGAAGACTGAAAGGAAACTGAAAACAAACTATATGTGACCGGTCACTCTATTTCTATAGGCAAAGACTACATTAACAACATAATTACATTAACTATAACACATATATGTCACATAAAGTAAATAAATGGACAAGTACAGTAACATAATCACATGAACAAATTAAAACAAAACTACTTATCTATGAAAGAGAAAATAAAAAAAACATGTACGGACATGGAAGCCACTAGTTGTTGAGGGGCCCTCTCAGCAATAAGGGGATGCCTTTCTAACGCCTATGCAAACACAACCATGAACAACAGAATGTAAATTTTTTTATTTAAAGTATGGGACAAAATTACAGTGTGCTGAAGAACAACAAATCACAGCATGAACTAGTAAAATTATGAGCTCTCTAGCTCTCACGCAGAGGCTGGTTTATATATATGTTTACAGAGATGAGCAAGTCAACCAGGGATAATTTTAGGGGCGAATTTTAGCCCAGTGGGCTATTTTTCCATGTTTTTCTCCCAAAAAATATTCGCCATTTTGCATTTTTTGAAGCCCTGTTTCGCCCAATTTTGATCAGGTAAAATTTTTTCACCCTAAAAATCGCCAAATTATTATATAAACGATATAAAATACTTGGAAATTAAAATATTTTTCGAAAAATATCACAAATCATTTTATAGTTGGCGTTTTAAGAATTGGTAAATTCGCCAGCATTTATACAATTTTAATTAAGTATGGTTCCTTAAAATCATCCCTGAAGTCAACCCTTTAGTGGTCGACTGCTCTCTAAATTTAGTCGATATTAAAGGCATATAACAGTTTACAGGCCAGTGTATGAACATCTACCTCCTTCAATGCGATTCTGATCTTTTTAATGGACAACCAACACATAGGTTCCTTCTTCGGTGTGGGTTTAATCTTCTTCAGTACACGTCAATCCTCTTCAGCATGATCATGGCATCAATTCCTTCCTTAGCATGTTGGTGAAATAGTGGTAAGCCCAGGCAATGTACATGATGGCGAGTTTCTAGAACACAGGATGTTCATCATTTTAAATGCGCGGACTGGTGGCGAGTTTGGAAAAGGCCACGAATGATTCTAGAACAAGAGTGCACCTTCTTTAAGTGCATGGCAAGTGAGCAGCTTGGTGTTGGAAAAAATCAACGCATCGACGATCCTTTCAAACTGCTGATCATGTTATCACCTGGGCACGTGGTCAACAAAACGGTTTTCATATTGCTTCAATGTTTAATACTTGAGATCGGTTATGGATAATGTGCAAACTGATTAGCGATTTGGATGAAAAGCTGAAAGGGGAGTTGGACGATGATTAAACAGATTGTGCTGAATGGTAAGCTGAATGTGTACTTGTTATTAATTCACCTAAACATTCTACATAACCTTCAAACAAATACACATATTAATTAATATATCACATATGCTTTAAATAATATAAATTTAAGTCAATAAAGTTGTAAAAATAATGTTAATAACTAGAGTTGCGTAAACATCAAATTTGTTCTTACCTCATGCTAAATAACGATCTGTATGTCATAAAATACATGAAAGATAATAAAATATGCATTTAAATGTGTTATTTTAATGCCAAAAATTATAACAAAATGAGGCTCAACATTCCCCCAAATAGGAGAAATTCCAGGTCTTACTGAGCAAAGAAAAAGATAAGAGATCATACTATCAAAGCGAACTTTGAAATGTGAGCCAGCAACAAGCATATGCATGAATGAGTGAGTTCATTAAATTTATAATTAGTTCAACCATGTCCAAAGTAAAACTTTGGACAAGTTGAACATATGATACAAAAGGTATAAAATTAATCATTTGATAGTTTACATACATGATTGAGTAAAAGGATAGGGTTACTGACAATAAAATGATAACTAAAAAATTGTAAGGTCAAAGCATTCTCATGGAGGTAAAAACTATTTGCCAAAAACTGAATTTGGTTGCAAATTTTAGTCATAAGTGTTATAATATCACCAAGTTTAGATCATCATGTGGTATTTCATTTGGATTATCCTTCGATCCTTCATATAGTCCTCCATTGTGATCTTCTATAAAAATATTCTTCATGCTATAACCAAGTTCCATTGCTAGTTTATCCTGAAAAACACTTATCATTTTGTCAGAGAAAATAGATCTGTCATAAATAATGAAAATAAAAACAGTCTAATTTTTCCTAATCCTCCCCCCCAAACCAAAGGTATGGCATGTCCTCAAGTCATGAGAAAGAAGATTCAATTGTTCCATATAAAATGAGTGCTATCATACTGTTTTATTATTTTGTGAAAAGAAAAACTAACTAGTAAATGGAAATGATTCATATATGTATATTCAAGAAAAATATAACAATGCTTAGAAACACCACTTAAATGATGATAAGATAAATGAAAGCAAGACATAGGAAAAGCTAGTCATCCGTGACTTATTGTAAAGATATCTTGTCATCATAAGATATTTTGAGTTTACCTTAGAGTGTGTGAGATTATTTAGCCATGGGTGCCATTTCTAGGATAATGACATCCTAGGTATTTGTTGAAGAAGATAGCTAGGTCCAATACCAACTTACATCGATTCTCAAATGACATTAAAAACAATCGGCCTTAAAATAAAATTTGAAAATTTTTCTTCATATTTATCATTATTCTTCGAATCATGTGCATAGTAGTGCATTAACCAAATGTCTTTTACCCGATATTGCCCCGCTACCAGCAGGCCTGTTTAGTACCCCGACGGGTTTATCTTGGTACCATGCAAGCATAGTCCCATTTCCAGCAAGCTTGTTTAGTACCCTGACGGGTTTACTTGCATTTATCGAGCTTCCTTGTTTTAAGTTTTTACTTGGCATTGACCCGCTACCAACAGGCCTATTCAGTACCCCGACAGGTTTGACTTGTATCATGATATTAAGTATATGGAAGCTGATTGGTACTAGAGCGTACTAATCCCTGCTAAAACACATATTAAAAGATAAATAATTTTCTCCATAGGAAAAAATTCCACCTACTATCGAGTTATCACAAAAAAATATTTTAAGAGAAAAGTTTTGATAATAAGCATAGGATAAACTAGTAATCCATAGGTATAAGGTGAGATTCGAAAAAGATAATAATGAGAGTAAGTCTTATCACACAAATGTTTAAAATATAAAATTGGAACTATACATGTCTGAATCAAAATATCAAAAACTATCTAAATCATAAAAGGAACGGTTAAGAATGATGTACACATAATTGTTTTTAATTATCACTATAAATTGCAATTTTTAAGAAAGGTTTAAGATATCTTATGATCATAAATTATCTTTTAGATAATACTCCATGAGCTACTTATAGATAAAATTCTTATAATCAGACTACAAAACCACTTGTTAGATGATTCATATTTATTTATATAAACATATATAACATCATGGAAAGAAAAAGAGTCGCTTGTAGTAACTCTTATTTATTTAATACAACAAAATATATCTACATAATATCCTATTCTACTAAAAAGAAAGAAAAAAATTCAAGTATATGAATTCTTCCAATGTAACCATGTTCGAAGCAAAATTAGAAATATACCTTTATCCACATATAAGAAAAATATTACAATGATTACTGGGATATGAAGAATCAACCGATCTATTTGATTTAGCAGCAATAAACATTGAAGAAGAGGATGGTATTGTGGCTTGGTTCCCTCTTGGAACCATATTTCAATGTTACTTATGTATTATATGTTTTCTTCTTCATTTTTTATGTCACGATATCTTTCATTGAATTCTAGGATGTATAAAGAGTCTAAGTTTGGTGACGGGGAATATTCAGGTTCTAATGTCCCTCCCTCATTGAATGAGAGGCATTCCAGATTGATCTTGTCTTCTTGTGGAAAAGGCCAAGTAGAAACTTCACTTTATTTCGTATTCTTTACAATCCCTTGATCTATAACCTCTCCAAATCTTGTATGAATTTCTTGCAATAATGTTAGTGAGGTAGGTAAGGTGGATAAATGTCACAGTTCAACAATGTAAGCATATTGTATTTCTTTATTGTTGTTATAATGTGGACTAGATTGAATAGGAATGTGCGTAGGACATAGAGGAGATTTATGAGAAGGTAATTGTGGTAGGTGTAATTGACTAGCTTGTGTGGTTGATCTAGCCTGGAAAATGGGATATTGTTGAAAATATTGTAGAACAGGAAGTGTTGCATCATATGCGAGAGTATCCCTATGATCATCAGATGGGATAGAAAGGATTTGTGAACAAGGTTGACAAGGGGTTAAGATGAGGCTGAGAAGAGGGTATATTCTTACTAATCTTGTTTTTTCCTCTCGAATACCTTCTATATAATTCACAAACATTATCATATGATAACTGAAATATGTCACCTATTCCCATCAGATTTAAAATTTCTAAATATTCATTTCTTATGCCTTTGAGTAAAATTCTTTTCAAGGTATCCTTTCCTGACTGTCTTAGTTTTGATCTTTGAAGGTTGTATTGAAAGCCTTCGACATAATTTTACAAAGTTTCTTCTTCTCCCTATGTTATTTCAAAAATACCTTCATTGACCCTACAATAATCTTGGTATCTTTTAAAGAACATATATTTCATGTATTCCCAAGTTTGAATGCAGTTCTCACCTACGCTCATGAACCATCGAAGGGATTCTCCTTTCAATGTAAGAGAAAAAAAATCATATTTTAAACATTATATGCTCTACAAATTATTTCCAATTGAAATAAAAATTCATCGGGGTCTTCATTCTCTAGTCCGTGAAAATTTGGAAAAATGGATGGGGGAACGTACTGTATTTGTGCTACTCCTCCTGGATATCTAATAGGGAATTCAAAGGTAACAACTTCTTCATCCTTATCTCCTACCATATCTTCCCACAATATAAATTGTTTTTCATGTGTTATCTTAAAGCTCTCCTTTCAAATGTTGCTGTTAGTTTGTTAGAAGGATGCGTGGCACTTGCCACACCACTAAGTGCTTTAATTGTAAAATAAGTCCTACACTCGCATACGAGTAAATTGTACAAAATTAAATTACCTAAAGGCATACATACACCAAATTGAACTTATAAAAAAGTAAATTATCTACGTTTGCGAAAAGAAAAGTACGCCTAAGGGAAATAAATCAAACTTTGCGTAAAGTAAACACACTTGTGCAAAAAAGGAAGAACAATTCTTTGGGGTGACCCACCAAAGTGGATGCGTCAGACTGTCACACTATGGAAATTCCATAGTGAAGTTGTCTTTGCATCTTACCATTCCCCCCCGCCTTGCCCGTGCTGTGTAATGTAAAGGCAACCTATCTATGCTTATCTATCTAGACTCTGTTCATGAAAAACTAAACTAAAGGAAAACCTAGACTACTGCTACTATCGGGTTTGGGAGCGCCTGTTATAACAAATGCATAGGTTCTTACCTCTCGTCTTACCGCTCCCCCGCCACCAACCTATCACTAAACTTCATAAGCAAATTCTATTTTTTCTACCTTATAGAACAATTCCCCGGAAATGATGCCAAAATGTTTAGGTGTGTTCTACTATCATAAATACACCTAATATTTATTTATCAACCATGGTTGGTAGGCTTAGAGTAGCTACAAAATATATGCGAAGGTAGATGGGTTCCTAGGGCGTTGTAGAAATAATTTAATAAACAACAGATTGAAAAATCTTTCAAAATGAAAACACCGAGTCAAAATCCTAAAAAATTAATTATTAATTTTTTTAAAGCAAAACATCATACTAGGATAATATCAGACTACTTATTAATTAACTCTTCTTCTTCTTAATCTAAGAATGGGAAAACTTTCATAAACAACTTCAGAAATTGAGAAAGGTCTAATTTATGAATAAGTAGAAAAAATAAATAAAGAAGCAAGTAGAAAACTTAATTAAAAATATTTCTCTAATTCTTTAGCCTATAAGCATTTTTTAGTAAACATACATTTAAAAGAATAAATCCTATGATAGTATCAATTTACAAAGTATTGGTGTATTTTCCGGAACCTAACATGTCTAATCCTAAATTCAAAATAAACAACGGTGAATTAAACTAAACCAGAGATACAATTATCAAATATTATAGTGATGATAAATGAGGAAATCAAAGACAAAATAAGCAAATCAAATCATAATTAAAAAACATGCTTTGATTACAAAGAAATACAGAAAAGGATTTTAATAAGTACTTTAAAATAATCTAACCTAAGGTCCTAGAGGCTGATGTAACTATTACCTAATTACCAAAACGTAACAAAATTCAAAAAGCCATAGAAATAAAACTGAAAAATAGGTTAAAAAACAAACTAAGAACACTAAAGATCGGATGGGAGGATGGACGACAGTCTAGAAGGAAGGTCCAAATGACAGTCCAAACACATAGTATGAATGGGAGGCTATATATAGAAAGTAATAAAAACAGACCTACATGATTTAATTATCAGCTGATTTTGTGCATATGAAAACAAGATGCATAAAGGACATAATTTAAACCTAATTAATGATTTGAAATAATTAAAAAGACTTCTAATACTAATCTATGCTTTAAAAAGGATATCTTCTTTTATAAAATAAAACAAATTTAAATATAACTGAACTAATCTATACTTAAACAAAAGTTAACGAAACTAATTCTAACTATAAATCAGACCTAAGACTAACTAAATTTTATCTATTTGTAAATATAACATTGAGCATTTAACTAAAAGAGAAGATTGAAAAGAAAATTGAAAACAAACTACATGTGACCGGTCACTCTAATTCTATAGGAAAAGAATACATTAACAGCATAATTACATTAACTATAACAAACATTTGTCAAAGAAGGTAAATAAATGGACAAGTACAGTAACATAATCACATGAACAAATTAAAACAAAACTACTTATCTGTGAAAGAGAAAATAACAAAAACACGTATGGACATGGAAGCCATTAGTTGTTGAGGGGCCCTCTCAGCAATCAAGGGATGCGTGTCTAATGCCTATGCAAATGAAACCATGAACAATAGAATGTACAAACTTTTATTCAGAGTATGGGACAAAATTATAGCATGCTGAAGAACAACAAATCACGGCATGAAATAGTAAAATTACGAGCTCTCTGGCTCTAATGCAGAGGATGGTTTATATATATGTTTATAGAGATGAGCAATTTGACCCTTTAGTGATCAACTGCTCTCTAAATTTAGTCAATCTTAAAGGCATATAACAGTTTACAGGCCAGTGTATGAACATCTGCCTCCTTCAACGCGATTATGATATTTCTAATGGACAACCAACACATAGGTTCCTTCTTTAGCATGGGTTTCATCTTCTTCAGTACATGTCAATCCTCTTTAGCATGATCATGGCATCAATTCCTTCCTTAGTGTGCTGGTTAAGTAGTGGTAAGCGTAGGCGATGTACACAATGGCAAGTTTCTAGAACACAAGCTGTTCATCATTTTAAATGCGTGGACTGATGGCGAGTTTGGAGGAGGCCTTGAACGATTCTAGAATAAGAGTGCACATTCTTTAAGTGCATGGGAAATTAGAAGCTTGGTGTTGGGAGAAATTAACGCATTGATGATCCTTTCAAACTGCTGATCATGTTATCACCTGGGCACGTTGTCAAAAAAATGGATTGCAGGTTGCTTCAATGTTTAATAATTGAGATCAGTTATGGACAGCACACAAACTGATTAACGATCTAGATGGAAAGCTGGAAGGTGAGCTGGATGACAATTACACAAATCAGGCTGAATGGTAAGCTGAATGTGTACTTGTTATTAATTCGCCCAAACATACTACATAACCTACAAACAAATACACATATTAATTAATATATCAAATATTCTTTAAATAATAGAAATTTAAGTCAATAGAGTTGTGAAAATAATGTTAATAACTAGGGTTACGTAAACATCAAATTCGTTCTTACCTCATGCTAAATAACGATATGTATGCCATAAAATACATGAAAGATAATAAAATATGCATTTAAATGAGTTATTTTAATGCCAAAAATGATAACAAAATGAGGCTCAACAGAGACATCTCAACACTAAGGCATAATGGTTGTAATCTCTCTCTTTATTTGACTATGCAATAAAAAGTTTCTTTCCCATAATTCATTTTGTTTTAATCACTAGTTTTATTATCAAACTCCTTAGTCTTTGATATATGATAATATATTTTTTTTTTGTACTTTTGATATTGTTTTCTTTGTGATGTGTTTTTGCAGGTAAACTGTGGAGATCTAGAATTCTTGAAGGATGGAGCACTGCACTGTATTGCAGGTGGAAGTTTCATTCTAAACATCTGTTTATCTTAGGGAAAGTACTGTTTACTGTTATCACTCATTTGTTCTAGTTGTGAAGGATTCAAGCTAGGGAAACAACTCCTGTCAGTAGGAGGTGAGTATTTATAGCAACAAATTTTTCAACTTTGTTGGGGAAGACATTCATAAATTTTGATCTTTCTTGGTTTACAGCTCTTGCCTTTATTTAAAACTTCAACTTTTTTAGTGATTATATCTACTAGTTTTGTAGTGAGATTTGGTTTCATTTTGACCAGATCGGCTTAGATCTGAAACATATCTGCTTCATATGCTTCATTTTTCTGTGATTTTTGTGATTTGATGCCAGTAGTTTGACACCTAAATTTCTCTTTATTCGCTTGGTTTTTGTTTTGAAACCTACATCAGACACTGCACTTTCAGTAGGGGCAAGAAGCGGTGCCAAGGTGTATACCTAGTAGAAAATAGGTGGTACCACCGCTCTATTTTAGTGACCAAGAGGCATTTCCCAGGCAGTAATGCTTTGGAAATAACCTCTTAGAAGCAGTGCCAGCTAGGGCTTTTATACCTTTGTAATTTCAAAACTCAAAATCAGTTTTTTCCTTTTCTAAGTTTGTTTCTGTCTTCATTTCTTATAATTGACTTTTAATTCGAAATATTAAAAATGTTAAGGCTTTGTTCCATTTTGTTTAAAAGAGCTAGGTTTTTTGGATTTGTTCAGTTTCTTTCTATGCTTAGTTTTTTTTTTAAGAGTTCTTAAAAGTTATATAGGAATATCTCTTATTGCTGTTAGATCGGCTGGGAAGAAAGTATTTTTGTTTTGGTTTCTTTGTGTTGGTTCTTCATAGGTTAATGAAATATTTCTTTTTCTTTTGATTAAGAAGGAAATTTTGAGATTGATCATATATTTGTATTTGAGGATGAACCATTGGATACTTGCTTAGTTGTACAAACTTTGAGGCATTCATGTTTTTTCCTTCCTTTACATGCTCTTTTCTCAAACAAAAATATCATATTTTGAGTTAGGTATTTTACATTTGAATATTTGAAAAGAGTTTAGTGTGCCAAGTAGTTGTAGCATCTTTATTTTTGGAAAAGAGATCTTACTTCATTTACTTTCAATATCGGACATTAGAAGTATTTTTCTTGCTTGCAATTTGGAAATAGTTCAATGTGATTGTTTGAGATTTCTTGTTCAAAAGCAGAAATTGAATCGCTATCCCTCCTGTAAGTAGGGCATACCCTGAAAGCTAAAGTGAAAATTTGCATGATAATGCTGCATGGTTTTACTTTTCTTTCCACACCTCATGCATTCACTTAATTGTATAAGATAAAATTAATGCTAGTTCTAGGTTAAAATATTTAGTAACTTGAGTGATAAGTTAGAAGACGTGTTTCAATGTCTATAAACATAGGAGTTGTCACTCTATTGCCTGCACTACATCTTGGGGGGCTGTTGTTATTCCACATACCAACTGGTATATCGAACAGCCTTTCACGTACCCTTGAGGTATATAGAAAGGTACTCCATGTTCTTAGTAGTATATTGGAAGGCTCATGTCGAACGATTGTGCCTCAGAAAACACTAACACGGATTTGAGCTCCCACGTACCTTGAGTGTATCGGGAGACTCTTCTAGGAAACCCTAAACCAACTAAGAAAATACATTTGTCCGTCTTGTTGGATAAATACATCGATCAAAACACGTGGGTAGCTACTACACACATGCCATCCATGTAGTTGGGTATTCAAGAAAGGGTATGATCCCAATCCTCCTTGTCGTATTTTACTATTGGACCCTTTGATATATCACAAGTTGTGAAGACTAGACAATCCTAGTGAGGAACAGACATTTTATCAACCCCTCTTATCACCTATGTTTGCTTGTGACCTTAGCTTGTGTAGGAGTGATTTTGTGTGTGATTCTAGTTTCAAACCCTAGGTTAGGTTTTTTGTGACCAACATTCTGGCTGAGTTACCTTTGATATGATCTTGAAGAGTTTAAGGCTTACCACCAGAATTTCCTCCTGTTGCAGGAGAGAGCGCAATGGAAGCCACAAACCAAGATGTCACGGCTAATTCCCATGTGGAAGATAATCCAGTTGTGGAAGTTGGGGAATAATTCACTTCTTATGATAATTATTTGGTCGAACAACCTCCTGCAACTGATACTACCTTTAATTTTCCAATGGAAGGTCAAGTTGGTTCATCGAATTGGGTATTGAATCACCCTTCTGATGATACCATAGGAGTAGAGTTTTTTCCAAATGTTCATTTCTAGAGAAATTCCCTAGGGAAAGACATTTTTGAATATGGAACTATTGAGCCCTCCATTCTTACTCCTTTAAGGCAATCCCTTAGAGATGTTTCATAAAATGAAAATTTATTCCATAAATCTATTGAACGCTTGTGTAGCATGGGAGAAAATATAAGAAGGAGGAGTCTTTCTCCTTTTCCCCATCGTTCATAAATGACCCCCCAAGGATACCATGCACTTTCATCATTTCAAATAGCTCCTAGTTTAGGATCACTGGCTCGATTTTTAGTATCTTATGATCCAGGTCAACCCTCTATTCCTACTCCTTTAGTTCCAAATCCTGGGTCTTCCTCTAGTTCTCTCTTATCTTCTACCACTAGGGGGAAACCTCCAGCTTAAGTTGTTTCATTAGTTAGTGGATTTACTTCTAGGATGGGGTAGATCCATGTTGTAGGAAAACTAGCAGTTATAGTTCCATCCACAAGCACCAATGTGGTTATTCCTCTTTCTAGTATAGGGCATCCCTCAGGGGTACAACCTGTAGTTAATGAGCCTTCCTGGGTTATACTTATCGGGGAAAAAAACCACCTATAAGAAATGTGAATTATCAACCTACAGCTTCAGTTATTGTTTATCCTAGTATTCCTTACCCAAAAAATATGTTTACACCATGGGGGAAACCTAACTGGTCATATATTCCTATGCCTGGAGGAATACCTATGAATATGGTTGGAGGTTATGGAGGGCCACCTTTGGGAGGGCCACCCGGTGGAAGTCCAACTTTTGGAGTCCCACTTGGTGGAGGTCCACCTTCTAGAGAACCACCACCTAGAGGGAAACCTTCTGGAGGACCACCACCCAAAGGACCACCATCTGGAGGTCCACCACTTGGAGGACCACCACATGGAGGTCCACCATCTGGATGACCACCACTTGGAGGACCACCACCTATAATACCACCATCTAGAGGTCCTCTTTCTAGAGGACCTCCACCTAGAGGACCACCAAATGGAGGACCCCCTCCACCTAAAGACCCACCTGTTGGAGTCACACTGCCATTAGGACGATCCTCAGGAGGATCATCTGCAAAATCAACAACCGGTATATCAATCGACTTATGGTCCTATTGTTATACATATGCCATATCAATATTACCAGTATGCACAACCTAATCGAAAACTTTCATTTTTCAAAACTTTGGAATTTCCTGACTTGTCCAAGTTGATCAACGATCTCATCCAACATAACCCTTTGTGTCCTACAATTTTGGTCAAGTTACCATTAGAAATCCTTAATTTTTATGGGAAGCAGGGAGAGGATCCAAAAAATCACGTAATGACATTCTATCTATGACGTTCTTCTAACTCCTTGACGGACGATTCAATCCATTTGAGGATATTCTAGCGAAATTTAACTGGAACGACTTCTAAGTGGTACATTGAACTTCCACAACATTCATTTGTGGATTTCAACTCATTAGAAATAGTTTTTTCTTACCCATTTCCAGCTACCCATATGTTACAAAAATGGTATAGATCTTTTAACATCCCTTCATCAGTATACTTCAACCCATATATAAGATCATATTCATGATTGGAGGAGGTGGCGTAGACTCATTAAAGCTCCTATCCCAGACCAATTGTTGGATGATTGGTTTATGAAATCCTTGTTTCCTCCCATTTCCCGTGATGTGGCTATGGGAAGTGACGTCACTAAAGAGTAGGCTATCAACTGGGTTGAGTATCTGGACTTGATTTATTCTCAGTTTGAAACTTTATGTGATCTGATTCCTCAGGATCCTCATCCCAGCATAGACTTATTGAGGCCTGGAAAATAGAAGGTAACAATAGTAGGTATTCTCCCCAATGAACATTCCCAATTATCTTGTTATTGTTTGGTATGGGGAATCCGTCCATTTTACGGTCCAGCTATTGGAGGTCAAGTAATGGTTAAAGCTTATTTTCTTGGTTGCAACCCGGTCCACTGTTTAAGTGTATTTTTTAGTTTTATATTTATGTATGATATGAAAGTGCCTAACTAAATGCAATCAATAGAGATAACGAGGAGTGTCACAATGTGATGTGCATGTTCTTACCTCCCATCTTATCTCTCTCACTTCTAAATCATAAACAAAGAAAAACTAACTAAGACTCACTAACCTATCCCTAGGGAGAAATACTATAACTAATGTCGAGTAATGTATTGGATAACATTCATAAAGAGCACTACATATAGCTGTTAATATTTCTGAATACATGCATATCAATAGACAAATAAATAAAGAGATAGCTCATTGTTAATTACAACATTCATTACTCAAATATGATTGTGGAAATTTCATAGAAATAAATAGGAGCACATTCATAATGTGAAAGAGTTCATAAGTTAGAACAATCTCATAGTTCATGGAAACAAGCTGAAACAAAAATAGTTCACATCCAACAAGTCCATGTCAAGCATTTGAAACCCCACAGTGCTTTCTCTAGCCGAAAAAATATAACTCTTTATTATAAGATGAAATAGTTCTTCTTACAATAATGTTGCACCAAGATAGTCTAAAAAAAGGTCCTTCATACATCAATCTTGCCTATATTTATACAAAAAGAAAAAAACTCTTGGGCTTCCCTCGTTGTCTTTTGCGCTTCCCCAACCGTTCCCATACAAAATTTTGTCTTTTAGCTTGTGAACAAAAAGATAAATACAATATATTACATTCTTTATCAAAGTGATAAATAGTCAAACTAAGAGGGGCTATCCTGCTTGTTCATAAAATTTCTCCATACATTTTCCTCGGCTGCTATATTCTAAAAACCAAAAGGTTCGATAAATCTGATAGTAATTTTGTGCTGAGCAACCTAGGCCTTGACACCCGCTATCCTAGCAGGAATCATTAGGATATTTAAACTGAGAGAACCACAAGCACAGCAATCAAACATAAGAGACAATGAACATAGTGTTTTTCCTCAGAAAAACCATAAATGGAGAAAACCCCGCAACTTCCTCTGAGATAGAACCAACACCAAAGTGAAACCCAAAAAAAGTAAGACAATCTCCTGAAAGTAGTAAGCTCTTTCCTCTTGCCCCAGTGTCTTTCTATTCCTAAACTATGCACTACACTTGAGTGTGTATGAGATGTGTGTTAAATAGAGAGTCCAGCTCTCTATTTCCAAGATTCCTTTTTCCTTGCTCTCACTACTTGGAAATGTCTTCTTTGTATTCTTCCCTTTCGCACATCCTTTGCAGACCCCTTCATGTCTCACTTGAATTTATGGAAGACCTTCAACAGCTTTTCTTGCAAGTGGTAGTGCTTTGTAATGCACATGTGCAAGCCTTCTATGCCATAGTTCATTTCAATCTACTGTGTCATGGACCATAGCTTGTTCTGAATGGCCCTTTAGCTTGTATAACCCTCCTTCTTGTTCTACAATCACTATTGCATTGCCAATATTCTTTCCTCTTGGCCACATGATAACTTGGCCATCTATAAATGCAACCTTCATGCCTTTTGCATCTAGTGTAGATATGGAGAGAAGGTTCTTCTTGAGTCCTGGCACAAATAGAACATCCTTCATTTTTATAGACTTTCCAGAGTCTAGCTTGTAGGAGGATTCACCACCACCTTTTATTTGATATTGGTAGTCATCTCTTAGCTTCACCTTATGGGGTGAATTATGTTTGGATAATTTCTCAAAGGATTCTTTGAAACCTGTCATGTGTTTGGAAGCCCCAATGTCAATAAGCCAATCTTTGCTTCCATGAGTGATAGTTCCCATGAGAGCGAAAATCAAAACATATTCATCCTTGCTTGAAGAGTCTTCACTTTCTTGATTTACTCTCTTCCTTGGAGGATCATCATCCTCAGCAATGTGAGCATGATCTTTTCTTTTGGAGTTCTTATTTTTCTTGGATCCATCCTTATTCATGGGACAGCTTCTAGCAAAGTGTCCTATTTCATCACATGTATAACATCTGAGTTTAGATGAACCTTTCTCATGAGAATTCTTACCTTGGTGATGATGCTTTTCCCTTCTTCCTTTCCTTGAGTGTACTGTGAGAGCTTGATATTCATTTCCCATATTTTATTCTTGAGCTACTATCCGAGCCTCTTCTTGAGAGCATTCTTCCCACATTCTGCTAAACTTGACCAACTTCTTCCTAGCACAGATTCCTTGAATGAAAGAATACCATGCCCTAGGGAGGCCATTCAATGTTGTCATCACAATTTCTGCATTATCCACTTCTTCATCTATAGCTTCTATTTGTTCTTTGATCTGGGAAACCCTTCTGAAGTATGATTGGATGGTCTCCTCATTTTGGATCTTGACATTCTTCAACTAGTTCCTTAGAGTCATCTTCCGATTGATGTTCTTCCCTTCAAACAGTTTGGTCAGGGAATCAAACACGGCTTTAGGTGTCTTGAGGGAGGACACCTGTGGAATGAGGTGATCCTTGATAGAATCTGCAATGATCCTCTTTTACACAACCAACTTCTTCTTATGTAAGGCCTTGGCCTCATCTCCCTCTGGAACTAGAACCTCCTCATGGATGTAGGAGTCCAACTCATTTTCTTCCAAGACCAGGGATATCCTATAATTCCAAGCTCGGAAGTTATCATCTCCCTTAAGATTTTCATCAAGCTTGGTATGATGAGACATCTTAACTGACAACCTCAAATGGAAATACAAAAGATTTAGATCTTACCAGGTCAAGATGTCGGATTTGGATTTGAAGCTGAAATCCTGCAGTACTAGTTCAGGAGTAGATTAGGGTTTTTCTTTTCCCAGATTTATTTCCAACCAAATGCTTTGAAATTGATCCATAACTTTGAGTTTGGGGAGGATATCAATCTAAGCCTGGGCTCACTGAAAAAGTACTCTTCTGTGAAAAGCCCTAATTTCTGGCAGCAATGTCACGTCCAAAACTGAAAAACCTCAAAATTGGATTCTGCTTCGACAGAAAGATGCACCCTAGGGAGAAGAGTTATTCCACCCTTCTTTTGCTGAAAATATGTGGAGAGAGATCCAAAAAATAGGAAGCCCTGTTTCCCACATCTACATAATGTCTTCTTCTTAGGTTAGCTCTGATACCATATTAGCTTTTCAACATTAAGCTAGCATATCATTAGGATCTTTAAACTAAGAGAACAACAAGCAAAACAATCAAACACAAGAGACAATGAAAACAATTTTTTTCCTTGGGGAAACCATAAATGGAGAAAAACCTGGAACTTCCTCTGAGATAGAATCAACACCAAAGTGAAAACCAAAAATAGTAAGACAATATCCCGACAGCAGTAAGTTCTTTCCTCTTGCCCCAGTGTCTTTCTCTTCCTCAACTATGCACTACACTTGAGTGTGTATGAGATGTGTGTTAAATAGAGAGTCTGACTCTCTATTTATAATAATACTGACATGACTAAAACCCTACTAGGGCCGACCTCACTAGGAGAGTCTAATAACCCTAGTTCCTCGAAACTGTGGGGACTTTAACCCTTAGACAATAGGAGGGTTACCCACAATGAGTTGAAATGACTTGTTTACATTATTGATTCTCTCAATTGGAACATCGGGGCATGACATGAAACAAGAAAATCCTGGAATAAACATTGGGTTACAATAGATGAGAAATACAAGTGAATACATTTCAAAGTTACAATTACATTAACATCTTCCAGCAAGTGGATACTCACAGCTGCATGTGCTATTTCAGTTTTAAGTATATTTTCATCTAACTCCTTGAATTGACGAATTGCCTATTCATCTTCGTTGCATCTCTCTTGTAATTATTTCAAAAAAAATTGATGCTCTGGCAGCACTTCTAATCTTTTTGTAGCCGAGATCTGACATTGGTTATAGGTTAGGAGCGCTCTCTTACAGAATTCAGCACAAGCATTCTTTGTTTTCTTCACTGCCTTTTTTAGTTCTTCTACTACTTTGCTAGCAAACTCAATTAGTTCATAGTCTAGCTCTATTAATTCCAAGTCTTTGACAAGTGTATCTGCGGGATATTCCTTGTTCGTTTCTACCCATGTCATCCTTCCCTACAGAGGCTCTAGGATATCCTGTGTCGTATCCAAAAATTAAGAGGCTGTATTTACAATTTATTTTAATATGATGTTTATCTATTGAACTTTAAATATTTATTCCACTATCTACATCTGCATTTGATGAATCTTCTTTTGGTGCATAAGGGCATGCTTCTTTAAAGGTTCAATATCAATTTCTGCTCCATAGCTGACTTCAGTGAAGCTGCAAGTGAATTCATTTATTCCTCCAAGGCTATTATGTGAGTCTCGTATAGCTTATCCTTCCCCTCTATTGTGGTCTTATGCTCTTCCATCTGTTAGAATAATCAACCCATAGTATTACCCACTTAGACATTAATTCATTTATTTTTGTCTTATTTTCCTAGTTCATGAGTCCCACCTTGTGCAAGTTTCTAATTGCCATATCTGACTCATGTAGCACTTGGGAAAGCCTTAGGAATCAAATCTACTTTATTCCTGGCCTCCTAGGCACCCTTCTGCTTTTTCTGCTTTATTGCCTGCTTTTTTAGTGTTTTAAGGCACATAGGAAAGCAAGACTAGGTGAGGTGAACTAGTTTTTTGTCCTCTTCATCATCCACTCTTTTCTCCATGAAAAAGCATGTATGAGCTTCCATTCCACTACTATTTAGCTTGCCCATGTGCCCTTGACAATTCATGAGCTCCATGACAGATTTGGGATCAGCTTTTTACACCTATGGGGGATTTGCCTATTTTGAGTAAGCCTTCTTTATGCTAGTTTTGGATGCCTCCTTATGAATTAAATATCTTGATGTATTATATATATTCAGAAACCTATGTTATTATAGGGTTGGCTATTGTACACTCAGTTAATATAATTTTGTGTTACAGCTCCATATTCAGTCTCCATTGTTAGCAATTTTGCATGATCAATTGATAATTGTTGTGGGTAAAATGAATCTACTGCTGGAATGAATTTATACATGGTATTAGAGCCATTGTAGGTTTTTACTCTCCTTCAAAAATTGTTTTACAAGTTCGACATCAAGAATGGGAGCCTTCTACTGACAGTCGGGACAGATTTTCTAAAGCTATGGATTCACAGAAAACTATCTTGATTCCCTTCAACTATTTTGAATGGAAAGAAGAGATGGAGATCTTGTTGATAGAGAAAGGTCTCTAGAGGGTGACTATGGCTACAGAAGCAGAGCCCAATGCTGCTGTAGAGAAGATCAAATGGCACAATCAGAGAGATGAGGCCTATGGCCTCCTATGTCTCAGTATTTCCCGAGACCTCCTTTTCCATCTCGATGGATTAACTTCACCGGATCAAGTATGGGAGAAGATTTTTGATCTTTTTGGAAATACAGATGAGATGAGGGGACATTAGATCGAAAATGAGCTGATTTCTCTGAGTCCCAGTAGCTTTGAATCCCTGCAGCTATATTTCTCCAAGTTCAAAGCACTAGTTTTGCAGCTGAAGTAGTGTGGTATCGAAAAGAAAGATGATCAGCTTGTATTGGCCATCCTCTCGAATCTAATACCTGACTAATCATTCTTTGTTTCCACCTTCTATGCCACAAAACTCACAGCTCGAACCTGGAAGATTCCTATCCTTGCAGATTTCATGGAATCTCTCACACAAGAACAAGACAAGCTGGTGATGATGGGCACCATCAAACCTTCCAAAGATCAAGCTTTGATTGTTGGAGATTCAAGGGTAGATTCAAAAAGCAAAAAGAAAGCTAAAAATCCACCTGAGCAAAGAAGAGACAAGAAGCAGTCTCCAGAGGATCAACAAGGTCCCAAGAAAAATACCCAGAAGAATAAAAACAAAGGTGAAATGAACAAGTGCTCATACTGTTCAAAGGGCAATCACACTGAAAACTCTTGTATGAAAAATCAGATTGATATGCTGACCAATCTCCTAGAAAAGAATGGCATCTCCCTTCCAGAAAGCTCAAAGAAGAGAGAAGGAGGATCAAGTTCCGATGACAGAGAGAGAGTTCATGCTCTAGTTGCTGGCACATCAAGCTCACCCAGTTTTATCATAGATTCTGGAGCTTCAAGACACATGGTTTCGACTAAGGAGGCCTTCTCCTCACTGGATATGTCGAAAGGACCATCTATTGTACTGGGAGATGACTCTCTCACTGAAAGCAAAGGCAAAGGAAGGATAGATCTTGATCATGGTAAATTCAGCAATGTGCTATATGTCCCTGGTCTCACCTCCAACCTCCCGTCAGTGTACCAGATGACCCAAAATAGGTCTCCTAATAAGGTCATATTCTCCCCCAATGAAGTTGAGATCACAGAGATTTCAACTGGTAGAGTCATTGCAAAAGGAGTTGTGAATCATGCTCAAAAGGTATACATGTTTTCACACTTCCTACCTTACTCAAACCCCTCTGCTCTTCTCATTCATGCTAATGAAGCCAACAAGCTGTGGCATGAAATATTTGGCAATCTAAATTACAAGTATCTATCTGATCTTAGTGAGAAACAAATGGTCATAGGGCTGTCCAAGATAAAATTTTCCAAAGGAGTCTGCCAAGGCTGTATCCTAGGAAAACACCCAGAGCACAAATTTGAGAAAACTAGTCATGAGAGAACCTCTGCACCCCTCGAACTGATTCACAGTGATGTTGCTGGCCCATTCCCTCATATGTCCATGAGTCAGGACAAATATGCATTGACCTTTATTGATTATTTTTCCAGGTATTGTTGGGTTCACTTCATGAAACACAAGTCTGAAGTTTTTGGCATATTTAAAGTCTTTAAGGCTTTGGTTGAAAACCAGTGTGGAAGGAAAATCAAGGTCCTCAGATATGACAATGGTGGTGAGTATGTCAAGTCTGAGTTTATTAACTATTGTGCAGATGCAGGTATTCAGATGTAGCATTCTATCCCCTACACACCACAGCAAAATGGTGTTGCTGAGAGGAAGAACAGATCACTGAAGGAGATGGAAACATGCATGATGGAGGCCAAAAATTTTCCACCAAAGTACTGGGCCGAAGCTATCAATTGTGCAGCCTATATCCAGAATAGGGAGCCTCAAAAATAGCTTTATGGCATGACTCCCTTCGAAGCATGGATTGGGCACAAGCCAGATGTGACCCATTTTAGGATTTTTGGCTCAAAGGCATGGGCTAGAATCCCGACAGAGAAGAGGAAGGCTTTGCAGCCCCAAAGCCAAGAGTGTATTTTTTTTGGATACTCTGAAGATTCAAAAGGGTACAAGATGATAATTTTGAGCACAAACAAAGCCTTCATTGAAAGGTGTGTTCAGTTTGAAGAAGAACCCCTTGCAGAAGTGGAAGTTGGTGAAGCCTCTTCACCACCTGAACCTCAAGAAGTAAGTAAAGAGTTTGTTGAACATGCTGATTCTTATTTTTCTGATGGAGATGAGTTTATTTCAGACCCAAAAATCCCCACAAGGCCTAAATGGGTATCCAAGACACTACATGCAGCAGGTGAGCTAGCTGGGGATCCCAATGACCCAAGGAGGACAAGATCTCAATTTGAGAGTGGTCTGTGCATGAAGGATCCTATGTTTTCTTAAAAATGCTATTTGATGGTGGATTCTGATCCTCAAACATATGAATAAGCAGCAGGAGATCCAAGATGGCAATCTGCCATGAAGGAGGAGTTCAGCTCACTCCAGAAGAGCAACACATGGGAGCTAGTGGATCTTCCTCCAGGGAGAAAACTAGTACAGTGTAAGTGGGTCTATAAGACCAAATTTTATACTGATGGTTCACCGCTGAAGTACAAGGATATATTGGTAGCTAAAGGATACTCATAGGTTCATGGCATCGATTACAATGAGACCTTTTCCCCAGTGGAAAAGATGGATTCCATCAAGCTAGCTCTAGCCACTGCAGCCTCAAGGCAATGGGAGGTACATCACATGGATGTAAAATGTGCCTTTCTGAATGGAGATCTCACTGAGGAGATATATATGCAGCAGCCTCAAGGTTTTTCTACTAACCCTTCTCTTGTGTGCAGGTTGAGAAAGTCATTGTATGGGCTAAAGCAAGCCCCCAAGGCTTGGTATGCCAAGATAGATAGCTTCTTGCTATCTCTAAATTTTGTTCGGTGCAAATCAGATCCGAATGTCTATTTGAAGTTTGTTAATGGTTCATTAATGATCATTGTGTTATATGTTGATGACCTCCTCATTACAGGAAGCTCACAGGCTAAGATTGCTTCCTTAAAAGGAGCTATGAACCAAGCCTTCTCCATGACAGATTTGGGGCTCTTAAGTCAATTTCTGGGGCTTGAGATTGCTCAAACCAAAGTTGCAATAAAGGTGTACCAGTCCAAGAATGCCTTGGATTTTCTGATCAAATTCAGAATGCAAGACTGCAAAGCAAGCAAAACTCCTTTCCTTTCAGGAGTGAAGCTGGAGGAAGATGATTCTCCACTGATGGTAAACAATACATTGTATAGGCAATTGATTGGATGTTTATTGTATTTGACACATACTCGACCTGATATTTGTTATGTAGTAAGTGTGGATTCTATATTCATGGATCAGCCTCATGAGATCCATTGGAAAGCAGCCAAAAGGATCCTTAACTTTGTTCAGGGAACAAGGACACATGGGATATTCTATAAGGCAAAATCTAATCTTGATTTGATTGGATTTACTGACAGTGATTGGGCAGGTGATAGAACAGACAGAAACTCCACTTCAGGTTATGTGCTCATGCTTGTAGAAGGGCCAATCAGCTGGTCAAGCAAGAAACAGAGTGCCATTGCACTCTCATCTACAGAAGCTGAGTACAGAGGAGTTATTAATGTAGCAACTCAGTGTTTATGGTTGCAGGGTTTACTTGGAGAGTGTGGTTTCGAACTTGAGTACTCAGCTACTATCTACTGTGATAACCAGAGTACCATTCGAATATGCAAATATCCAATTCAGAAGCAGAGAACTAGACACATTGAGATTCACATGCACTACATCAGAGAGCTTGTGCATGATGGCACCATTCACCTACTCTTCTGTTCATCTTCAGAACAAGTAGTTGATATCTTCACCAAAGCATTTTGTGAGAAGACCTTCAATAATCTCAAATCATTGTTGGGGATTGCTGATCATGCTGTAAAGGCATGAGTGGAGACAAGATTCTACAATTTCGTTTTACAGTCCATGTTTAAGGGAGTATTTTCCCGAGTTGGTTTTGCCTCTTTCCTTGTTTCATATGGACTTGTAGTATGTAAAAGGGTGACTAAGACTTGTTTCTAGGCCCTATATTTTTGATTTATTACTCATAAAGTTAGGCTTAAGGGGGGGGGGGGGTGTTAGAATAATCAACCCATAGTATTACCCACTTAGACATTAATTCATTTATTTTTGTCTTATTTTCCTAGTTCATGAGTCCCACCTTGTGCAAGTTGCTAATTGCCTATCCATAGAGGTCAAACTTGCCATATCTGACTCATGTAGCACTTGGGAAAGCCTTAGGAATCAAATCTACTTTATTCCTGGCCTCCTAGGCACCCTTATGCTTTTACTGCTTTATTGCCTGCTTTTTCAGTGTTTTAAGGCACATAGGAAAGAAAGACTAGGTGAGGTGAACTAGTTTTTTGTCCTCTTCATCCTCCACTCTTTTCTCCATGAAAAAGCATGTATGAGCTGCCATTCCACTACTCTTTAGCTTGCCCATGTGCCCTTGCCAATTCGTGAGCTCCATGACAGATTTGGGATCAACTTTTTACACCTATGGGGGATTTGCCTATTTTGAGTAAGCCTGCTTTATGCTAGTTTTGGATGCCTCCTTATGCATTAAATATCTTGATGTATTCTATATATTCAGAAACCTATGTTATTACAGGGTTGGCTATTGTACACTTAGTTAATATAATTTTGTGTTACAACTCCATATTCAGTCTCCATTGTTAGCAATTTTGCATGATCAATTGATAATTGTTGTGGGTAAAATTAATCTACTGCTGGCCTAAATTTCTACACCAGATCTATCACTTTACCTTCAAATCTACCCTTTTCCTTATCCAATTCTTCAACAGATAACCTAAGCTCATCCCTCTCTGCTTCCAAACTCTGATATCTCTGCTGTAGCTTCCCAAACTCTGCCAAGGTGGTTTGGGCATTCTTCTCTATATTTCTTGCAGATATTACCAAATCATCTTTCTTAGCCTATAAAGTTTGACATTCTTCCTTTGATACCTTAACTTCACCGCTCATATCCTTGTACTTCCTTTTAAAACTTTGGCTTTCACTCCTTTCTTTCTTCAAAGTCTCCTTCAACTATGTGACCTTTTTCTGAGACTATTCTAGGTCTATCATGATTTTATCCACAATATCCTCAGTGGCTAGGGTTATAGATACCCCAGACCTCCCTAGTAATCATGGATATTTGTTTTACCATGGACCACTGTCTTGTTAGTCACCATTATTCCTGGCTTACCCCCAGTGTCCACTTTCTTCTCAGTTCTTTTGATAATTATATTTTTTTCTTTGTTGTAAAAGATAATGTTGAAATCTAGCACCTCCTCCCCTTCGATGGGAATTAAAGTAATTAACTCAACTCCGTAAAATGACTTTGAACCTTCTCCTACTGTACTGCTAGAAGGAACAACATGATCTAATGGGTTAATATCAAACTGAGCCTGTTCTTGATTAGTAGGGTCTTGTCCTTCTAATGTCTCTATTCTCAATCCTTCTGCTATTTTTTCCATTTGTTGTTTTTCCTTTTGGACACCTTCTAATCTGAACCCTTCACTTTCTATCTTCTTTTTCTGTATTTCATCCTCTTCTTTTCTTTTCTTTTCTTCTTCAATATTGTTTTCTGCTTCTTCAGCTGCTCATTTGTTTTCTTCTTTTGCTCTCAACCATTTTTCTGCCTCTTATACAAGTCTGTTTGGTTCTTCCTGCCTCTTTTTTGCTTCTTCTACTTCTTTCTTTTTTTGCTTATCAGCAACTTTACCTTTACCACCAACAATTGCTATCTTTTGCTTGAATCTTTTCTTTAAATCTGTCATGTTCTTGGCATTTCAGAAGGTTTCTTCATCCTTATCCCAGAAATTGGTATATTCAAAATTTACTCCAGCTTCAGTGCAATACTTCGCAACTTTGCTCACAGAGTCATTCCTGTGGAAATTCATTTCACCGAAGCAAAAATAATCTAATTCCTTGACAAACTCTACTGCATTCTTTACCCTGGAAAATTTGTAGCTTCCTTCAAAAAATCCTGAACTATAGGATAGACTGCTTTCTTTTTCTCAAAACGGAAATTCCCTACTCCATCAATATACAATTGTGTCACAACCTCTTTGTGGACTACATAGTCTGTGGCATATTTTTGTAGAAGAGAAGGGGCTATCGAACCACCATACATTCTTAAACATAGGCCATCTTCGGTCAGATAATAGATTCCGTATTCTTGCACAAATTTTAAATATCCTTCAAACATACGATTTCATTTGGACTAGAATATTAATGTGTACAAGGGCATGATGAAATTATCACTGATTTCCTTGTAGTAGCTGTAATATTTTTGGGCCCAAAATAGTCTATAAGCTGCATACACTGGAGCTCGGTCCTTATTCCAATGGCACTTTAAGGTTGGGAACGACTAAGTGCACAGAATGCCATCAATCAAAATGGAACTCATGTAAAATTTTGACTTCTTTTGGGACACTCCTCCCAATACTGCGCTACTATAGGCAGACAGACTATTGGATACTATACTTGCCCAGCTAAAAACTGTACCTTGTGCAGCAACAAAATAGATAACTCGTATCCAACCCAGTTTGAAACTTTTTCCATTAGCTCTTCCAAAAAAAAATTTCAGCATTAAAACAATGAACCTATATGGATCATAGAGAGTTGATGTTTCATACTCTCCAGAAGGCCTTGTACGTAAGTTCTTTCCTGGTATCATCATCTTCTTGACTGTTTCAACCATGTCTAAATTCATCTCCGTTAACCAAATTTCAATCAGATAAATTTGTTTTGTTGGTAAATTATACGCCATAGATACATAAGATGGTTTGTATGCAGCATAAACCTGCTTTGTGGTATTTTCTAATATCATCTGTGTGACATCTACCCTAGGAAGAATCCAACTTATCATGTCTGGACATGGGAACAGCTCGGGTCTAGTAGCCACTTTCATAAGGGTTGACCTCTCAATATTTGCATACATGTGCATATCTTCAAAACCAGCATCTGGAACAGTCTAGCTTGAAATCATACTATACAACTCCCCCCATTTATATTTTTGCTCAACTCTAGTAATAGCTTTAGTATCTTCATATATGACTTCCAATTTGGTTATCACTTCCACTTCAAGTTCCTCTTCAACTGCTTGGGATTTCTTCTTCTGTTTGCGTGGCATATTGTTGTGTTGATAATTTACCTGTAACCACCATACAACATGATCTTAGTCTATTTACATCTAGCAAGAGGTGTAGTGATAAACAATAAATCAAGCAAATATTACCATTTCGTCGATATGCATATCGAAAATTATTACCCATAGCCCACAATTCCTCTGAATGAAAGATTCTAAACAAAGATAAACTGCAAAATAATGCTACCCCCAAAACCTACTAAAACTCTGTTAGCTTAAATATTTACCTCTTCCATCCTCCTAAAATCTATATGTGCATCTTGACAGGGGAAAAATCTTATACCACCTGTCTGCTCAAACAAAAACTCAAAACCCTATAGCTATGCGGCCCTCCACTATCCCATGGAAACATACCAACAAACAAAACATGACTATCTGACCCTAGGCTAAAACCAGAGCAATCAAGAACACCATGGTGCAAATAGTGAAACGCTTGTCTGCCCCATGCCCTAAACATCCACACAATTGTAGATAGTGCACTCATGGCTGCGCAGAGGCTTGGGTAGAAACCTAACCGGTTAATAATGAAAACGTTCACAAATAAGTAAGCCGCACTCAGAATAAAGGAAGTTTTATCGCAGGAAGACCATGAAAAAATGCAAAACCCTACCCTCCCATGGAAAACCTAAACCTATCCACCTTGACGGTTTTAAGAAAAAAAAGAATCCAATCATAAGACAAAACCATGAACAAATCCAACCTGGCAATGCAGTGATAGTTGACCTGGACAGGAGATGACTGCTACGAGTGTAGAGGAGATTGATAGCTGTGCACGCAGGACTGGATGGCTCCACGTTAAGAATGACAGGTAAGAAACCCAAAATGACCTTATATAAACCTCAACCGGGAGCAGAAAAATTAGTAGGAAAAACGTTAACCCCAACGCCGTACCTATAGCGTCGAATGCATCATCAACGTCGAACGGGAACAACTCTACCCTTCTGGTAGTCATATACAAGAAGGTCAGATTAGAGATTGGGGAAACTAACTCTTCAGTATCGGTGGGGACATCACTAAGCTTCATATCGACTCAATACTAACCCTTTGCAATGTCAGATGGTGGACAAACTAAAACCTTTGGTTTATTCTCAAAAACAACACCGACGGTGAAAATGTCAAATTTACCGTACGTCAGACATCAGAAAACGATAGTTGAACGAACATCCAATTCATCAGATCTGCTTTACACTAAAATGTCAGAACGTCAGCAAACTATCTTTGATATCACACACAAATTGACTCCTGATACAACCGCTCAAACTTTGGAAGGATTCCGATAAACACATCGAAAAGATAGTGGACTCTACCTCTATTGTTTCAAAAGACTAGTCAACTAAGCATCCGGTATGGACATGCAAAAGAATTTTTTCAGAAAATAGTTGAGCCCTGGGATAACTTTGGTGGAAGTAAAACATCCCTAGGTCATCTAGATACTGGAAAATAAAAAAGGGGGACCCTAAAAATGAAAATTTTCAGGGAAAACGTTGCAGCGGAAACAATTGGCGGCTACCTGGTGAACATAGATCTATGACCAACTTATTTCTTTGATACATGAGACTATTTTGGTGGTATCATTTTATTAGGTTTCTTCAAGATATTTGGATTCCAAAATGCAAGATTTATGAACTTTAGTCTTTGATGATAGTCCAATTTTAAGAAGGGGAACCCGGATTTCAAAGTCTGGATAACTCTTCTGAGGCTGAAGACATGAGTTTTATTTTACCTATGTCTTTGGGTGGCTTCCAACTTAGACACCACAGGATCGTAACATATGGTAAACAAATATATCTGTTTGTTCCTCATTCCCATGCCAATTTGCACTTTTTGATGCTTCTGGACTTTAGTCCTTTTGAGTCCTCCTGATTGCTTTCTTTCTGAATTTTAATTCAGGCTCCTCTATCCATAGTGTCGTTTTGTGTGAGAGATATTTTAATTTTAACTCACAAATGGAGAAGAACTTTGGAAATCTCATTTATACTGATGTGGTTCAGTATGTTTTTTTATAAATATTGATTATTTAGAGATTTTGACTCTTATTAGTGTTTTGGATTTCAATTTATGGCATGGGATCATTTAAATATAATGCACTATTTACCTTGCTTCCTTTCCATGGGTCTTTTTCTATTACCCTCTAGGGAAGATTTTAATGTGAGATGAATGGAGCCTCAAAATAGTACTCTGGACTTTTCTATCCTTAGTTATTTTACAAGGATTAAGCAGGACTTCAAATGTGTTCATAATCCATTTAGAAAATATGCTAATCTTGAAGAATCTTTAAGAATTGTAAGCATAAATAGTAGGTAGTCTTTGGTCAAATATTTCAGTTTATCTAGAACTCTGATGAACTCCAAAAAACCAAAAATCATGCTGATTTATTTAAACATAAACAAACCAAACTCTACCAGCAATCAAACTCTAAGCAAGTAAAAGCAAACAACTAAATCTAATCTAAAGTAAGCAAACAAATCAAATCATTTATTAAAATAAGGCTTGAGAACTAAACCATTCACTAGTAAGTTCTCCTCCCAACCCTGTAAGTCTTGCAACTTGTAAGTCAAGGGGCCTAGCTTTGCTGCAATCTGAAAAGGGCTTATCCATAGTTGCTAAAAATTAGTGTGCTTTCCCTTCTCATCGTGCGAGTGATCCGACTTAAGAACCAAATCACCTACCTCGAATTCCTTGTTCCCAACTTTGTGTTTATCAAACCAACGTTTCACCATTTCTTGTTGATGCTTAAACCTTTCCCAGGATTTGGAACTAGACTCTTCTGACTTCAGGATATTATAAATTCGGATTTGCAAAATTTCATTATCAGTACCCCTAGAGTCTTGGGATAGTCTGGAAGATGACAACTAAATATTATGAGGGAGGACAACTTCTTTCCCATAAACAAATGTGTAGGGTGACACACCTAGGGAATTATCGGGTGTGACTTTATCAGCCCAGAGGGCATTAGGGAAAGCTAGATGCTAGCTCCTTTGATTTTCTATCACTATTTTCTTTAAAATTCTAATCAAATTTTTGTTTCTGGATTCTACCAAACCATTTCCTTATGGATAGTAGTTTGCAGAATAATGTAGCCTAATTCCTCTTTCATTAGCAAATGTAGTTAATCTAATAGATGATAAATAATAAGCATTATAAAAAACCAGGGAATTTGGAACCCCAAACCTGGTCATAATGTGGTTTTGCAAGAAATCCATAACTGCATCCTCGTTTACTTTTTGTAATGGAATATCCTCTACCCATCTGGTGAAATAATCAGTTGCCGTCAGAATATACTTATGGTGCAATGAGGAATTTGGATTGATTTCTCTGATAATGGCAATTCCCCATTGTTCAAATGGTTTCGAGACAATCACTGGTTTCAATGGTCCTGCTGCTTTGGCTTGTCTCCCGACACACCTTTGGCAAGTGTCACATTTTCTAACATGATCATGATCATCTCTGAACAATGTTGGCTAATAATATCCAGCTCTAAGAATCTTATGTGTTGTTGTGTCCCCAGAAAAGTGACCTCGAGCAGGTACATCATGCAATTCTACTACAACCTTCTTTACATCTTGTTCCAATCATCTGAGAAAGACTCCATCGTAGTTATTTATAAACATCACTCCATCAATAATCTAATATAAGGCTGATTTCAGACCTAATGCTCTTCTTTGCTTGGGAATCCAATGCTCCGGCAAATACCCTTCTTGGAGATAATGGACTAGATCCTGATACCAAGAGTCTGGAGCTATAAATAGAGGACATACATCCACCATGTGTAGTTAAACTTCATTATCCCAGCTGATATATTCATTGTTTTGACCCTCAACCATTAGTTTACAAAGTCCTTGTCCCTTAACTATGGTTGCTTGTTTGAATTCAAGATCGTATTCTTGCAAAGCAGTTGCCCAGTTGCCTCTTCTCTCTCCCAATTATTTCTACACAAAAAGGGATCATCTTGCTGGGTGTGGTACTATTACTTTGGTGATATTCTTAAGTATGTATGGCCTGGATTTCTTTACCGCCTTAAAAACTGCATAAGCTTGTTTATCAACTACAGGGTAATTCAATTCAGCCCCTTGCAGACTAGTGCTCATAAATGCTATGGGGTATCCATCTCTCCCATCTTCTTTGTGTGTAAGCACATCTGCTAATGAATCATTAGAAGAAAAAGTGTATAGAATAAAATCCTTTTCAAAATTTGGAATTTTGAGTGATGGTGCATGAGCAACAGATGTTTTGATATTATTGAATGCATTCTTCTCCAAATCAGTCCATTTGAACTGCACACTCTACTTAACCATTTGCTGTAAAGGTTTGATGATTTGAGCAAAGTCTGGGACAAACCTTCACACAAAATTTATTATCCACATAAAATATTGCATGCGCTTTTTATTATGGGGTAAAGGGATCTATTCTATGGCTCTAATCCTCTCTGGGTCTATGGAGATCCCTTTTTCAGAAATGACATGACCTAGTAGCTTTCCTTATGTGACTGCGAACACACATTTCTTAGGATTGAACGAAATGCCATATTTCCTATAGCACTCAAAAGTTTGTTTCAAATGAAAAGCGTGTTCTTCTCTCTTCTTTGAAAATATTGTAACATCATCTAGATAGACCACAACACTACAGCCAATTAGACCATGGAAAACTATATCCATAGCCCTCTAGAAATTTGCTCCAACATTGATAAGACCAAAGGGAATCCTCCTATATGTAAAAGTTCCCCACTTGGTTCTGAAAGTGGTCTTGATCTTGTCTTCTTCCACTACTAGTACTTGATTATAACCAGAGAATCTATCTAATAGAGAGAATAGTTCAGAACCTGAGACCATTTGTAGTATTTGTTCCATGGGCGGGACAGGATAATTATCTTTATTTGATGCCCAATTAAGATTTCTGAAATCTATGCAAAGTCTGATCTCTCCAAACTTTTTTCTCACTGGTACCAAATTAGAGACCCATTCTGAATGTCTAACTTTAAATATGATTTTAGGATCTAGCAGTTTTTTCACTTCACTTTGAATTAGGGGTTCTAGCCTTGGATGCATTTTTCTCAGAGGCTGATAAGGTTTGACTCCAACCTTGATTGGAATCACATATTGTATAATTTTAGTGTCATGTGTCTTTAGGTCTTCGTAAGTGCAAGCAAATAAATCCTTATATTGTCTGAATAAGCTGATGAACTTACTCCTCTCACTGGGTGAACAACACCTCCCCAAATTCACATATTTGGGTTCAGCTTCTGTCCCTAAATTTATCAGCTCGAATTGTAAAGATGAGCTATGAGTCTTGACATTCGTGGGATTTCTAAACTTTTTGTATAAATCAAAGATATGTTCCAAGGTTCTAACTCCTTTTGGAATGAAATTTACGTACTTTAATTCCACTTGATGTTCTTCATCAACTATTATTGCTCCTTTAAATGTGTCATTATTTGTTAAGCATTCCAATTTTTGTTGATCATCATCAAACACCCTCATATTAGTGGTTTTGTCTGGAATAGAAGGCCTAGAAAGCAATTAAATCGAACATCTATTATTTGTAGGTACCAACCTTGCAGCTGATGTAGCTAAAAAATCAGTTGTTGCATTTTTTTCCATAGGAATTGAAGAAATATTTAATGCATAAAAAATTATCAATAAATCCCAGACTTCAATTTGGTAATCCTTTAAATGTGGTGATATGCAGTGAATTTTGTTCCAAATTTGTTTAACAATGATTTCAAAATCTCCATATACTTTAATATTTTTTACTTTTAATTATATCACTTTCTTAAGTCCCCGAACTAATGCTTTGTATTCGGCTATGTTATTTGTGCATTCGAATTCCAATCTATAGAAAGAAAATATTTATTTTTTCCTGGATCAATCAATACACAGCCAACTCTTGATCCTTCCAATGTTTTAGAACCATTGATATAAAGAATCCAAAAAATTTATACTCCTACTAAATTTGAATTGCTAACCACATCTGAAACTAAATCTACTATGTTACAATCAAACTCATCAGCTCGTGAAAATTGAGGGAGATCGAGCTGCATATTAGGTATACAGCTGGATTCTTCAGCTTGGTAATTTCCTGGTTCCAGTTCAATGAAATAGTTTCCCAACACAGAGTTTACTGGTTCATTTTTCCCTTCCAATTGAGTCACATTATGCTTCATTTGAGGCTCTCTTTACACCTTTATCTGATTTTTACATCCTTTAAAAGTAAACCACAAATGTGACCAATCCGATGAAAAATATCCTTTTAACCTTGCTGACCAATTCTAGCTCAAAACCAAACCACAAGCACCCGGGATATCTTCTACGACAATGTCTATTTACTGACATACCCTCTCATCTACGGATAAACGAATCAAAACATCTTCCATTTCTCCTACTACTTTGACTGTTGTTCCGTCTAATTGAAGGACTTGGCTAGTAGTTGGTTTAGGTTGACCATTGATTTTCTTGCAAACTGAGAGTGGCATGACATTGAATAATGCTCCTAAGTCCACTAAACAATTATGAACATTATAGTTGAAAGTCTCAAAGGTTAGAAGAAATGCTGGAGTTTTATACTTAGATTTTCCTCCTAAGCTCGCCTCATCAATCTCTTCCTCAGGTTGGTTGTCAATGGGTGGCTCCTTCTCTGGTGTCTCAATTGCTTTCAAAATATTTTATTTTTGCTGATGTAGATTGCACATTTCAAACAATGAGATATTTTCTTTAGCCTTTTTAATGCCTTCCACAATGTCATATCCCATCTCATGTTCATTTTGATTCTTCTTGACATTTTTCAGTTTTATTTTCAATAGGATTTATAGGCATATTGAATTTCTTAGGTCTGGTTTGAAATGACAAACTCAGGTATGTTAACAGTTGAAGTATTACTCTTAATTTTATTCATGTTCTCTTGGAGTTTCTTCATCTTTCGAAGTATCAAGTTATCTTCTTTTAATGGATTCTGACTCCTTGTTGTGACATTTGTCTCTGATGTTTCTTCTTTGTCAGGGGAATATTCATCTTCTAAGTTGAACATAGACCCATAGTCCCATACAACCAAGGTGTATTCCTCTTGTTTTTCTGTAGGTTCATGATCTTTCCCTTTCTCTTCCTCAGTTTCTGTCAGCTTGGAATCCAATAATTGATTCATTACTAATGTCATAGAATTAATCCACTGTGGGCAATTTTTTTCAGAATGAGGTTGTTGATGGAAAGTGCAAAAGTTATCCACTCCTACATCAGTTAAATTCATTGCTAAAGGGATATGTGGAGGAGTTTTAGGTTGACTATTATCTTCTCTTTTTTTATAATAAGGCTTGTATTGTTTATGAGCCTCCTTTTCTTTTTCTAAATCAATCACCCGGTTTGATAACTTCTGCATCATCTTTACCATCCCATCTAACTCCTATGATTGTTCATCCTTAGGTTTAGTTAATAATAATGGATTTTTGTTTCTATAAGTTCTTTCATCTGACTGCGTAGGATAGTTCTCTATGCTCTCCAATTCTGCCTATACCTGCTTAGCCTTTTCATAAGTATCTACCAAAGTGGGCCTAACTGATCTCTTGGAAAAAATGGCTAGATTAGGCCCAAGGGATGAGGTATAATACTCAATCAGAGCATGCTTGAATGGTTTATCAGCTGCATTGAAGTTATTCAAGTATGCAACAAACCTCTGAGTAAAATTATGTACTGTCTCTTTTTTTCTTTCTTTAAGGAAATCGATCCTTTCATTAAAGCTGCATGAGTTTTCTGGATTCTATATTTGTTTCTAAATAGTCTCTCAAAAATATTCCAATTTGTGATTGAGTTTGCTGGTAGGGAAAAGTACCATGTAGTTGCTTTCCCTTTCAAGGTATGTGAGAATAATACGCAAACTACATGTTCATCTTTTGTTGCTTGTATACCTTCTAAAGCCAGATGAAAACTCTACAAGTGATCATCCACAAGAATTCCTTCACTAGGTTCAAACTTGGGTAACTTTTGTCAAAACTCTAAGTCATATCATGCAATGGAGGTGTCATTTTTAAAGGAGATCTAGCTCTCCAGGCAGGCTATGGAGGTGGCTGATTTGCATTCACATTTCCATGATTATGAGAGGAGTATGAGGTGGACAGTGAACAGGGGTCTGTAAAGGTGAACAGTGAGGGGAATCTGATCCCAACTAATCCAAAGGTTGGTCAACTTCTTGTAAGGTTGTTTCTACCAATTCTTTAAGATATTCTACCAACACTGAGTCTTCTAATTGAGGACGGTCCTTCTTCTGATGTTCTCTTCTAGGTACGATAGAGATAATAGGTAATCCTCCAATATTTTTCACATATGCCCCGGTAATCCTTCTTAAATCATCAACCACTTTGTTATCAATGGGATAGAGATACCCCTTTCCATTTTCTTCAGGAGTGGGTTTTTGAGGAAAACTGGTTTCAGAACTGTCATCGGTGGAGTAATTTCAATAAAGTAGACTTCCTCAGCCAACCATGAATTGGTGTCCCTCCTTCTAGCAACAAAACTGTTGAGGCTTGGAAAATCGCAGGTAACAACAATAGGGATTCTCCCCAATAAACATTCCCAATTAGCTCATTATTGTTTGGTATGGGGAATCCATCTGGTTTACGGTCCGACTACCATAGGTCAAGTAACGGTTAAAGATTATTTTATTAGTTGCGACCCAGTCCACCGTTTAAGTGTATTTTTTAGTTTTATATTTATGTATGATATGAAAGTGCCTAACTAAATGCAATCTATAGAGATAACGAGGAGTGTCACAATGTGATGCACAGGTTCTTACCTCTTGTCTTATCTCTCTCGCTTCTAAATCATAAACAAAGCAAAACTAACTAATACTCACTAACCTATCCTTAGGGAGGAATAATGTAACTAATGGTGAGTAATGTATTGGATAACATGCATAAAGAACACTACAAATAGCTATTGATATTTCTGAATAGATGCATATCAATAGACAAATAAATAAAGAAATAGCTCATTGTTAATTACAACATTCATTACTCAAATACCATTATGGAAATTTCACAAAAATAAACAGGAGCACATTCATAACATGAAAGAGTTCATAAGTTAGAATGATCTCACAGTTCATGAAAACAAGCTAAAAAAAAAGTAGTTCACATCCAACAAGTCCATGTCAAGCATTTGAAACCCCACAGTGCTTTATGTAGCCAAAAAAATATAACTCTTTATTATATGATGAAATAGTTCTTCTTACAATAATGTTGCACTAAGATAGTCTGAAAAAGGGTCCTTGATACATTAAGCTTGCCTATATTTATACAAAAAGCAAAAAACTCTTGGGATTCCCTTGTTGTGTTTTGGGCTTCCCTAACCTTTCCCATACAAAACTTTGTCTTTTATCTTGTGAACAAAAATATAAATATAATATATTAAATTCTTTATCAAAGTGATAAACAGTCAAACTAAGAGGGGCCAGCCTGCTCGTTCATAAACTTTCTCCATACATTTTCCTCGGTTGCTATATTCTCAAAACCAAAAGGTTTAAGAAATCTCATAGTAATTTTTTGCTGAGCATCCTGGGCCTTTACACCCGCTATCTTGGAATGAATCAAGCGTAGATGGTCTTCCAGCAAGTGGATACTCATAGCTGCATGTGCTATTTCAGTTTTAAGTATCTTTTCATCGAACTCCTTGACTTGCTGAATGGCCTATTCATCTTCATTGCATCTCTCTTGTAATTGTTTCAAAAACATTCCATGCTCTAGAAAAGCTTCTAATCTTTTTGTAGCTGAGGTATGACATCGATTATAGGTTAGGAGCACTCTCCTTTAGAATTCAACATAGGCATTATTTTTTTTCTTCATTGTCTTTTTTAGTTCTTTTGCTGCATTGCTAGCAAACTCAATCAGTTCGTAGTACAACTTTATGATTTCCAAGTCTTTGACAGGTGTATCTGTGGGAGATTCCTTGTTCATTTCTACCCATGCCATTCTTCCCTGTAGAGTCTCTAGGATACCCTATGTCCTATCAAAAAAATAAGAGGTTGTATGTACAATTTATTCTAATCTAATGTCTATATATTGAACTTTAAATATTTCTTCCACCATCTGCAGGTGCATTTGAGGAATATTTTTTCGGAGCGTAAGGGCATGCTTCTTTAAAGATTCAATATCAACCTTCTTCTCCATAGCTTACTTTAGTGAAGCTGCAAGTAAATTCTTTTGTTCCTCCAAGGCTGTTATCTGAGTCTCATATAGCTTAGCCTTCCCCTATGATGTGTTCTTCTTCTCTTCCAGCTCTATCACTTTACCTTCCAATCTACCCTTTTCCTTATCCAATTCTTCAACTGATAACCTAAGCTCATCCCTCTTTGCTTCCAAACTCTGATATTTCTGCTGTAGATTTCCAAACTTTGCCAAGGTGGTCTGGCCATTCTTCTATGTATTTCTTGCAGATATTACCAAAGCATCTTTCTCATCCTGTAAATTCTGACATTCTTCCTTTCATACCATAACTTCACTGCTCATATCCTCATACTTCCTTTTCAAACTATGGCTTTCACTCCTTTCTTTCTTCAAAGTCTCCTTCAACTGTGTGACCTTTTTTTGAGACTGTTCTAGGTTTGTCATGATTCTGTCCACATTAGCCTCAATGGCTAGGGTTGGAACTACCCAAGACCTTGCTAGTAATCGTGGATCTTTGTGTGTACCATGGAACACTATCTTGTTAGTCACCATTATTCTTAGCTTACCCAAGTGTCCAATTTTTTCTCGGTTCTTTTGAAAATTCTCTTTTTTTATTTTTCGTAAAAGATAGTGTTAAAATTTGGCACCTCCCCCCCTTCGGTGGGCATGAAAGGAATTAAATCAACTCCAGAATATGAACCTGAACCTTCTCCTACTGTATTACTAGAAGGAACAATAGGCTCTAATGGGTTATTATTAGACTGAGCCTGTTCTTGATTAGTAGGGTCTTGTCCTTTTAGTGTCTCTATTCTCGGTCCTTTTGCTATATTTTTCCTTTTGGACACCTTCTAATCTGAACCCTTCACTTTTTGTCTACTTTTTATGTATTTCATCCTCTTCTTCTCTTTTCTTTTCTTCTTCAATCTTCTTTGTTGCTTCTTCAGCTGCTCGTTTCTTTTCTTCTTCTTCTATTCTCAACCAGTTTTCTGCCTCCTATACCTATCTATTTTATTCTTCCTACCTCTTTTTTGCTTCTTATTCTTCTTGCCTTTTTTGCTGCATTCTTTACCGTGGAAAATTTGTAGCTTCCTACAAAAAAGGGAAGTACAGGATAGACTGCTTTCTTTTGCTCAAAAAATAAATTCCCTACTCCATCAATATACAGCTGCCTCACGGCCTCTTTGTGTACTACATAGTTAGTGGCATATTTTGGTAGAAGATAAGGGGATCCTGAAGCACCATACATTCTTAAATATAGGTCATCTTCTGTCAGATAATAGATTCCTTATTCTTGCACACCTTTTAAATCTCATTCTGACATACAATTGCATTTAGACAAGAAGATTAATGTGTACAAGGGCATGATGAAATTCTCACAGATTTCCTTGTAGTAGCTATAATATTTGTGGGCCCAAAATAGTTTATAAGCTGCATACACTGGAGCTCGGTCCTTATCCCAATGGCACTTTAAGGTTGGGAACGACTGAGTGCAAAAAATGCAATCAATCAAAATGGAACTCATGTAAAATTCTGACTTCTTTTGGGACACTCCTCCCAATGTTGTGCTAATATAGGCAGACAGACTATACTTGCCCAGTTAAAAGCTTTACCTTGTCAAGCAACAAAATAGATAACTGGTATCCAACCCATTTTGAAACGTTTTCCATTAGCTCTTCCAAAAATTTTGTTCAGCATTAAAACAATGAACCTATATGGAGCACAGAGAGTTGATGATTCATACTCTTTAGAAGGCCTTGTATGGAATATCTTTCCTAGTATCATCATCTTCTTGATTGTTTCAACCATGTCTAAATTCAGCTCCTTTAACCAACTTTCAGTTAGATAAATTTGTGATGTTGGTAAATTATACACCATAGATACATAATTTGGGCTGTATGCAGCATAACCCTGCTTCGTGGTATTTTCCAATATGATCCGTGTGACATCTTCCCTAGGAAGAATCCAACTTATCGCTTCTAAACATGGGAACAATTCGATTCTGGTAGCCACTTTCATAAGGGCTGACCTCTCAATATTTGCATACATGTGCATATCTTAAAAACTAGCATCTAGAATAGTCTGGTTTGAAATCATCCTATACACCTCTCCCCATTTATATTATGGTTCAACTCCAGTAATAGATTTAGTATCTTCATAGATGACTTCCACTCTGGTTATCGCTTCCACTTCAGGTTCCTTTTTGGCTTCTTGGGATTTCTTCTTCTGTTTGTGTGCCATATTGTTGTGTTAATAATTTACATGTAAGCACCATACAACATGATCTAAGTCTATTTATATCTAGCAAGCGGTGTAGCGAGAAACAATAAAGAAACCAAATATTACCAATTTGTCGATATGCATATTGAAAATTATTACCCACAGCCCACAATTCCTCTGAATGAAAGATTCTAAACAAAGAGAAACTACAAAATAATGCTCCCCCCCAAACCTACTAATACTCTATTAGCTTAAATCTTGACCTCTTCCAGCATCCTAAAATATCTATGTGCATCTCGACAGGGGAAAATCTTATACCGCTTGTCTGCTCAAACAAAACCTCAAAACCCTATAGCTACGTGGCCCTCCTATATCCCATGGAAACATATCACTAAAGAAAACATGACTATCTGACCCTAGGATAAAACCGGAGCAATCAAGAACACCATGGTGCAGACTGCGAAATGCTCGTCTGCACCGTGCCCTAAATGTCCACACAACTGTCGATAGCGTACTCATGGCTACATAGAGGCTTGGGTGGAAACCTAACCAGCCAATAATGAAAACATTCACAAATAAGCAAGTCTTACTTAGAATAAAGGAATTTTTATGGCAGGAAAACCATGAAAAAATGCAAAACCCTACCCTCCCATGGAAAACCTAAACCTATCCACCCTGATAGTTTTAACAACAAAAAGAATCCAATCATACGAAAAAACCATGAACGAATCCTACCTGGAAATGAAGTGACGGTCGACCTGGACAATAGATGACTGCTGTGAGCGTAGAGGAGATTGACAACTGTGTGCATGGGACTGGATGTCTCCATGGTGAGAATGATAGGTAAGAAACCCAAAACAACCTTATATAAACCTCGACTAGGAGCAGAAAATATAGTGGGAAAAACTTTAACCCCAACTCCGGACCTATAGCCTCGAATGCATCTGTAACATCAGACGGGAAAAACTCTACCCATCCCGTAGTCGTATACGGGAATGTCACATCAGATATTAGGGAAACTAACTCTTTGGTATCAGCAAGTACATCACTAAGCTTTGGATCGACTCAATACTAACCCTCCACAACGTCAGATGGCGAAAAAACTAAAAGCTTTGGTTTATTCTGAAAAACAACACCGCTGGTAAAAATGCCAACTTTGCCGTATGTCGGACATAGAAAAGTGATAGTTGAACAAACATCCGATTCATCGAATCTGCTTTATGCTAAAATGTTAGAACATTGACAAACTATCTCTTAGATCACATGCAAACTAACCCCCGATACAGCAGCTCAGAATTTGGAAGACTTCCAATAAACACATCAAAAAGATAGTTGACTATGCCTTTGCTGTTTTGGAAGACTAGTCAACTAAGAATCCATTATGGACATACAAAAGACTAAGTTTTTCAAAAAATAGTTGAGCCCTGGGCTAGCTTTGGTAGAAATAAAACATCCGTAGGCCATCTAGATACTGGAAAATAAAAAAGGGGGACCCTAAAAATAATTTTTTTCTGGGAAAAAGTTGCAGTGGCAAGAAGACTCTACCAAGGCACTTGTAGAGACCCATGTTGATGGTGTTGTAGGTTCAATACAACCCCCATTTGTAGTGAAACCTGCTAAGAAACAAAGTGCTTCTACCAGTGCTCCTTCTACTCCTATGGTTCCTGCTAAGGTGAATTCTATTGAAACTATGCAAACAACCGGTAATAAGAAGAAAGGAAACGAAGAAGGTAAATAGTCAGGAAACCAATAGGATAACCCCAAGTCCACAACCTCAGAGAATGAAAACAAAGATAAGAGGAAGGCTAAGTATCGTTTCCTATTATGTGGAGGTCACCACTTCATGAAAGAGTGCCCTCATTGTGAAGAAATTAATATTTTTGAAAAATAACCCTACACCAGCGGTACTTACCGATCCTTTTCCATATCAAGAGTAGTTAATTGACCACATGTCTTCACAAGGAACCTCTAACTCTACTGAAGAGATCTGAATGATGTCCATTGAAACTATTAAGTATACTACATGTACTCATACATATGACAAACCAGTAGAGAAGAAAGGTGAAGGTACTTCTTATGAGAAAGTTCCTTCTACAAATTTTTCACCTCCACCTCCGTCTAATGGCCCTCTTATGATTGAGAAACCTAACCTCGAATTGATTTTGCACTCACCTAAGAGTACTCTCCATAAATCTGTATTTAATCCAAATGCTTGAGCCACTCAATTTTAAAACATTGTTGAAGATTTGGCTCAAGCACCTTTTGCTATGTCTACATTGGAGGTACTCCAACATTTCCCTATGCAACGTAAAAATCCATTGATGGCTTTAGGGGCCTTATATCTAGATAACACTAATGTTATTCATTTTAATGTGGAGAACTATAAGTCAATATTATCCCACCAGCTCACATTTCAAATTGAAACTATGGTAGTCGGGAGGAAAGTCCATCAGACCGTATTGAACGAAGGGGATTCCACTTCAGTGTTGTCTATGTATTGTTGTAGAGCCATTGGTTTTCCCAAAACTAGTAAGTCACCTACAACTATGAAATATTTTGACTGATGAGGTTTTTCTTACACATAAATATCATCACCATCATGTGTTGAGGCCTAAAACATTAGAATTTTCCCTCAAATCCCAAATTGTGAAGTTAGATAGTGTTCTAGACTCCTATTTTCCATACTTGAGTTTAGTACCGCCTTTCCACTTAATGAAAAAGGAGTTACCCTCTTCAGTAACACCCATTGTCTCTTGAAAATGAGCAGTGCCACTCCCTATGTCCCTTAATCAAAGAGTGGTTCCACACTGGTAAGGCTTTGTCTACATGGAAGAAAAGTGGTGCTCGAGTTTAAAAGAGAAAAATAGAATATTCACAAAGTTTCTCAAAGAAATACTTCATGGAACCCTCATTCCTACTCACGTGGACCACCAGGACTCGAGATCCCCCCTAGTAGGATCTCCCTTCCACTTCACCCACTATTTTCTCAACCATCCCTATCCTCCCAAGACCTATAAAACCTGGCTCATAACCCATGGTTGAGAGAGAGAAAGGTTATGCTACTGCATTGAGAATCTGGCCAAATCTAGGGTGAGCATAGAAGGAGAAAGTTGGATCTTTTGAGGACAAGGCATAGCATGTGAAGTGGCATCACAACAATAAGGAAATGGTTGTAAGCTTTCTTCTTCATTTTTAATGCAAAGTTGGTTCCTTTCCCACTGTTAACTCATGAACTTGTTTTCTTCAGTTTTATATTTTGCTTGTGATTTTTATTTTAAGTTTGCTCATTTGCTTACTTTAGAAATTTTTTAGTTTTAAGTGAAATTTTGATTTTTGCTTTAGGTTTTCATTAGGTTTGTTCTTCTTATGATTTTGAAGGGTTCTATAGGACATTATGTGGACTAATTGGTTCACAAATAACACCATGATCAAAGTTTAACATAAAAACCTCATTCAAAATGGAATTAATGACTAAAAAAGCGCCAAATTTGGTTTTAAAATATTCTTGTAGCGCAATAGCCAAAATTTTACACTGCGGCGCTACAAGAATATCGCGGGCGCTAAAATTGCCGATTTTTAAGCCAAATTCTCTCATGATTTCGATTTTTGGATGACTAATCACATGTGTAAAGGGTTTTGATACATGTTTTATCAGAAATGATCATGCAAACAGGTGTGGTCTATGACGTGAAGGAGATCGTGGCGATCAGAAGTTAAAGTTGGGCGAATGATGACAAATCAAGGAACGAGCCTATATTGATGGGAAAGAAGTGCTCCACATATGCATTATGAAGCTAAAGGTGAAGTGGAGCGAATACAACTGCTAAAAATACGGGATTTACAGTTACAGAGAGAATTTAGGGTTTTATTAGCGCTCCAGTTGGAAGCAAACTGAAGGTTTGAAGACACTTGGACAGTTAAATTCAACAGTCAGATAGTCCAAGGATTAAGTTTAAATGTCTGTAGTAGGTCGGGAATGAGGTATTCCACGTAAAATTGGTCGTGGATGCCAAATTGGGGGTTTTTCATTAAGGCTTGTTATATTAAAAATGATTAAAGAAAGCCTTAATTAATGTTGTTAACAAGCTCTCGACGATCATATATCAGTCTTAAAGGTTTTATATGTTTTAGCAAGTGATAAGTTGAAAAACAACTGTTATATTGAACAATCTCCCTATCAAGACTAGCAAGTATGTTAGATTGAAGGTCTGTATTGTTTATGGCGACCAGAGTTCACAGATTTACTTGTTACCTATAATAAATGAAATGAATTAGCTGAGCATGTCGATTGCATGCAAAACTTATCTGAATATGTTCAGAGGCTGATTGGTTTTATGTTGAATGCAAGTTGAAGAAGAAAGTTAACACACATAAGATTACTCTCATATCATCTCATTCCCTAGTTAAACAATCACAATCTGAATCAAAGAAAGTTGACTGTCAAAGCTCTAAAAACTTGAGGAAAAAGGGGCTATTAGGTCATTAGCAAGGTCTTAAAATTACACAAAATTCAGCCATTAGAAAGAAAATGAAGAAAAGTGGGAAGACCAACAGAGCCGAGCCTACTGAGGTAAATTGGATTGACCAGTTTCCAGGTTGTGCAGAGCTTTTTGAAAATGTTGGATGGTTAGATTTATTTAAGAATATTGATGGCTATAACACTGAGGTCTCTCATAAATTTGCTAAATGTTATAACCAAGACATGGTATCATTTGATACCTTGAAGTTTAAGTTGACTGTGGAGTTGGTGGCTGAAGCAATAGGAGTCAGAAATGAAGGAGAGTTGTGGTTCAAAAATCTTCCTTTTACCTTCAATGCCCAAAGGTATCTTTTACATGGCATTATTCCAGACTGGAGCAAAGGAGTGCTCATCCAGAATTTCAGAGCAGAATGGGTAGATCCCATCAAAGTCCTACAAAGCTACATTACCTATGAAGGGAGGTATGCTTTTGTATTTAAATATCATTTCAGGTTCTTACAGCACCTGGATGGGGAATCAAGGATGAGTCTCCCATTCTTCTTGTTGAAGAGTTTGCAGAAGATGTCAAGCAGGATTAAAGAGCATCATGATCACACTTCACAGTCCATTTTCCATCATGGATTGATCAATCTCATTATCAGCACTACTCTGCAAAGAGAAGGAAAGACATGGGACTACTTCCTCTTTTGGTCTGGTTTCCAAATTAAGAAGGAAGAGAAGCCAATCAAAAAACATGTGGACAAGGGGCAAACCCTAATTAGAAAACTAGGTCAAAAAGTCAAGTCTGAAGATAAAAAAGGTGTTAAACTTGAAGAGGTGACAGAACCTTCAAACAGAGACTATGAACCTCAGCAGCCTTCAGCTGATAATAAGGGAAAAAGTTTGTTGTTTATAAAAAAAGGAAGATTAGCCTGTGCAAAATAGGGCACCAACAGAAACTCTCATGGATGAGAAAATTGTTGACACAGAGAAAGATGCAGTAAAGGAAGAAAATACCAATGTCCAGCAAAGAAGCCCAATTACTATTTTATTTGAAGATGAAGGATACCTGTTAGAAGGAGACAAATTGACTGTCAAGGCTGAAACTAGGGTTGGTACATACAGGGAATTCTCCAGTCAAGAAGATAAGATAGTGAGGCCAAAGAAAAAGAAGATCAAGGTTAAATCTATGGAGTTTTCCATAGTTAGACATCAAGGAAGAACTTTGAATATGCTAGGAGAGTTTTCCCCAGGATGGAGACCTAAAACCAAGCCCAAAAAAAAATTGAGGCTGAACATCAAAAAGCTGCTTAACCCTAAGTTAAACACAAAAGCAGTAACTGTGCTTGATACTTCTTCTTCAGATGAAAAGATAGAGTTTAGCAAAGGTGATTGTAAAGGAAAGAAAGCATTAAATTCAGCAGCTTCTTTAGATGAAAAGATAGAGTCTAGCAAAGGTGATTGCAAAGGAAAGAAAGCATTAAAGTCAACAGAAGAGTCCAGTCTCACCGAGACAAAACTATCAGCTGTGTTTTTGAAATTAAGAGGTGAAATGATGAAGGAAAAACAGAAAGAAGAATTGGAAGCTTCCTATTCAGAAAATAAATTGTTAATGGATGAAAATGCACCTAATGAAACAGACAATCAAGAAAATATAATTGTTCCTGGTGTTTCTACAGAGCTGATGCATGAGGAGGAGGAAATTTTCAGAAAGTTAAATATCCCATGGCTGCCCAGTGAACTGCAGAATACAGCAGGAGGCAAAGCTTTTGACTCAGATAAGGAGAATTTGCAAAAAACCATCAAACAGTATAAGCATCAGATGGAGTACATGCAAGAAACCAATGATGGTTTGATCCTAGCTAACAGAAGACTCAGGGAGGATTTACAAGAAGTAAATGATCATTACCAAGAGCTTACTGCAGTCTCCAAGGAGGCCCTGAAAAGGAAAAGAAACAAAGATTTACAATGTGCAGAATTACAGCAGACTGTCAGAGGCTTACAGTAGCAGAATGAAGAACTTACAAGAAGGTTAAAAGATATGGAAGCTGAGTAGAAGAGAGCTAGGAAGAAGGCCCAAGCTTTGGATGGAATAGCCTTATTGGCAGAATCTGCTAAAGACCTTTGAATATTGTTAGTTAGGCAGTTACTTGTTATGCTTTTTGAGAAATACTTTATTTTGTAAATTGTAATTTTGACATTATCCCATCAATGAGTAGGTTAAAAATAGTTAGGGTTTAGACCCTAACTGAATTTTTGAAAAACAATATTTAGGTAGATGAGAAAGAGAACAAAGGGTTCGATTTTTGGCTGGCTTAAGGAGGTCTTTGACTTGTTTATGAGCTAAGTACTTAACTCTCATGTGTATTTGATGAACAAAATTATGAAATATATGATCCATATTACCCTTCAGTATGTGTTTTGGCTTCATTTTTAGCTTTCTTAGCTACATGATTGATAAATTCATTACTGTTTTATGGTTTCTTTGCTTGTAATTCTTGTCAGTTGTGAATGAGCTTCAAGATTATATTCTGTTGGTACATGGTGATTATATTATGCATCTCTGTTCTTATTTATTTATGATTTAGTTCCTGCTTGGCTTATGAATGTATTGCCTTCAGTCACCAAACTTTATAACCAAGAAAACCTTTCAAAAACCCTTAAATCTAGTTTTGTTTGATTGAATACTTGAGATTGCGTTGGCTTGTTTCTTTGTGGCCTGGAAACAATTTCTGGCACAAACACCCACAAAATGTGTTATGTTGCAATTAGTAATTTTACTATTGGATTCCTTAGTCACTAATATAGAACTATAGACTATGTTCTGGTACCTTTGATATTTCTTATTTTGTTTGACGTGTTTGTGTAGGTACATCCATGAAGATTCATCACCAGAGGATAAAACTACATCATGCTACAAAATAGCCAAAGGACTCATTCCAAATATCTACCAGCTCTAGGGGAAGTCTTCCATCTCTGTCATCACCCATTTGTTATAGATATGAACCATTCAGGCCTACAGGAACAACTCTTGTCAGCAAGAGGTCCGTTTTGCTAGCAACAAATATGGCGACCATACTAGGGAAGACCATTCAACACATCTGATCTTCCTTGGTTTCCAAACTCTTGTCTAAAATCCAAACTCCAAACTTTTAGTGATCATATCTACTAGCTTTTCTAGTGATATCTTGGTTCGGTATACCCATATCTGCTTAGATCTAAGGCACATCTACTTTCTGTACATAATTTTCCTGATAATTTCATGATTTGATGCTAGTGTTTCAGCACCTAACTCTCTCTGTTTCACCATTCTTTTTATTTTGACATCTACGACAGTCACCGCACATGCATAGAGGACAACAGGTGGTGCCACTATGCTTGTTGAGTAGTCATTATGCGGTGCCACCTCTCTGTTACAGTGGACAAAAGGCAGTGTAAAAGAAGTAATGCTCTATCACCAACCCTCTTCAAGAGGTGCTAGGTAGTTTTTTCACACCCTTGTAATTTCAAAGATTAGTTGATTTTGCTTTATGTTCTATGTGTTTTTTGGGCTTTATTCGTGAGATCTGGAATGTTAAATTCAAACTATGAATGTGGTAAATGCTTTCTTTTATTTGGTTCAAAGAGCTAGGTTACATCCATATATTTAGCTGCTTGTATGCTTGGATTTGATTTTCAAAAGGAGTGCTTGGAAGTCAGTAGAGTTAGATCTCTTTTTATCGTTTGATCAAACTGAAAAGGAAGCTTTGCTTTTTGGATTTTGATTTTGTTCTTCGTGATTTTATGAAAGACTACTTTTTGCTTTTGATTCAAATAAAAAATTTGTTGAGATTTGATCATAATTTTGTTTAAAGATGAATCATTGGACCTTTGATTAGCTTCACAAGCTTTCAGATATCCAGGTTATTCTTTCCTTTTATACGCTCTTATCTTATCAAAAGAAAAATATATCATAGTTATAAGTTAGATCTTTTCATTTTTTGAAGAAAATTGAAAAAGTTCTTAGTGTTCCTTTTAGTGCTAGTGTCTTTCTTTTTAGGAAAAGAGATCTCGCTTCCTTCTTGCTTTCAAATATCATTGTAAAAGTGTGTTTCTTGTTTGCATTTTTTTAAAAAGATGAGTTCAGTGTGACTATTTGGGAAATTTTTGTTTTGAAATAGAATTGAATCACTCTCTCCTTCCATTAAGTAGGGCATACTTTGAATGGTAAAGTGAAAAATTTGCATCCCATGCTGCATGGTTTTACTTTTCTGTACACACTTCATGCATCCACCTAACCAGCCAAGATAAAATTAACAGTAGCTTTAGGTTAAAATTCTTAGTAACTTGAGTGATAGGATAGAAACATGTTCTGATGTCTTTAAACATAGGAGTTATTGTTCATTTTCTTGCACTGCATCCTAGGAATTGTGTGTTTCTTCCACATACCATCAATATATCAAATGGACTTTCATGTACCCTTGAGGTATATCGAAAGGTACTTCACGTACTCGATTGTATATTGGAAGTCCCATTTTGGACAGTTGTGCATTAGATAACACTAACATAGATTTGAGCTCCCATTTACCTTGCGTATATCGGGAGACCCTTCTAGGATTCCCTAAACGATCCGAGAAAAACCCTTTGGTCATCTTGTCAGCACAATGCACTGAGAAAAACACTCCAAGAGACTGCTACACACCTACCATCCAGGTAAGAAGCTATTCAAGAAAGGGACAGTCCCAATCCTCCTTTTCCTATTTTACTATTGGACCCTGCAGTATATCACGAGTTATAAAGAATTGATAATCCTAGTGAGGAATTGGCTTTCATTAACCCTGCTTATCACCTAAGTTTGCTTGTGGCCTTTAGCTTGTGTAGGAGAGATTTTGTGTGTTTTTTCTAGTTTTCAAAACCTAGGATAGGTTTTTAGTGACCAACAATCTAGCTACGTTTCCTTTGAGACGGTCCAAAAGAGTTTAAGGTTTTCCACCTGACCTTCCTCCAGTTGCAAGAGAAATACCAATGGAAGCCGTAGACCAAGGTGATGCAGCTAATTCCCATGTGGAAGAGAATCCAACTATGGAAGCGGGGGAAAAATTCACTACATATGATAATCCCTTGGTCAAACAGCCTCCTATGACTGACACTTCCTTCCATTTTCCAATGGAAGGTCACGTTGGTTCATAAAATTGGATTGATGTTCTGTCTGATGATACCAAGGGGAAAAAATATGGCCCTAATGCTCCTTTTTGGAGAACCTCTATGGATCAATAAATTTCCAAATTTGGGGTTACTAGACCGTCCTTTTTTAATCCTCCGTCAATTGAGGATATGTATAGAAGGCTCCAGTCAACGATCGATTATTTACATAATTTTCAGGAGCACCTTTTGAACATCGTAGATTTTCCTCTTTCTTTTCGGGATCCTGTTTCGGATAATTTACCTCGTCTTTTGGAATAAACCCTTCCCAGATACTGTTCACTCTCGATGTCTCAAGCTAGTCCTAGTTTGACATCACTGGTTCGAGGATCAATAGTTCCTAATCTAGGTCAACCTTCCAAATATGTTACTACAGTTCAAAATCCTGGGTCTTCTTCTAGTTCTCCCATATCTTCTACCACTAGGGGGAAATCTCCAACTCAAGTTGCATTAATAGTTAGTGGAGTCACATCTAGTACAAGATAGACCCCTATTGTAATACAGTTAGTAGTTGTAGTCCCTCCCAAAAAACCAAAGCGGTTACTCCCCCTTCTAGAATGGGGAAACCCTTAGGGGTAAAACCCATTGTTAACCAACCTTCTTAGGGATATACTCATCCGAGAAATCTACCATCTGTAAGTAATGTGAAATTTCAACCTAAATCTATAGAAATGGTATATCCTGGTATGACTTACCCCAGAAACATGTTTACACCATGGGGGAAACCCAACTGATCATATATTCCTATGCCTGGGGATATACCTATCAATACTATTGTAGGATATGGTGTCCCACCTTTTGGGGGGCACCCGGTGAAGGTCCACCTAGAAGAGGCCCACCTAGTGGAGGCCCACCTCATGGAGGACCACCTCTTGGAGGACCACCTTTTGAGGGGGATCCTTCTGGAAGAACACCACCTTCTGGCAGACCAACTTCCAAGGGGGAACCTAGTGGAGATCCACCTGGTGGAGGTCCACCTAGCAGAGGCCCACCTTATGGAGTACCACCTACTAGCGGACCACCTTCTAGGGGGACACCTCCTAGAGTACCAGCACCTTCTAGCGGACCACCTTCCACAGGGGCACCACCTAGAGGACCACCTCCTAGGGGGATGCCTTCTAGTGGAACACCTTTTGGAGGACCACCACCACCACCACCTGGAGGAAACCCTACTCCTAAGGGCCTATCTCCATCTAGTGGATCTTTAGGGGGATCGTATGCAAATCCGAATTCCCAACAACCAGTCTATCAATCGGACTATGGTTATACTGGTACACATATGCCTTATCAATACTACCAGTATGTGCAACCTAACCGAAAACTTCATTTTTTGGAAACTTTGGACTTTCCTGATCTGTCCAAGTTGATTAATGAATCCATCTAGCATAACACTTTGTGTGCTACAATTCCAATAAATTTACCATCATATATTCTTAAATTTGATGGGAAGCAGGGAGAAGATACCAAAAACCATATTATGACCTTCCATTTATGGTGTTCTTCCAACTCTTTGATGGATGATTCCATCCGTTTAAGGCTCTTTAAGTGAAATTTGACTAGTACAGCTGTAAAGTGGTATATTAAACTTCTGCAACATTCATTTCTGGACTTTAGCTCGTTGGAAAAAAAAATTCTTACTCATTTCCAACTACCCATCTGTGATGAAATTGGTACGGATATTTTGACATCACTTCATCAAAATACTTCCACGCACATATTTGACCATGTTCATCAGTGGAGGATATGATGAAGGGTTATTAAAGCTCGTATTCTAGATCAATTATTAGCAGATTGGTTCACGAAATCCTTGTTTCCTCCCATTTCCCAAGATGTGGCTATGGGTGGTGTTGTTACTGAAGAGTAGGCTATTAGTCGCACTTGGTATCTAGAGTTGGTTTATTCCTATTTCGGAACTCTGTATTAACTAATCCCTTGAGCTCCTCTCCCCAACACAGGCCCTTCAAAGCCACCTGCAAAAACTTCTGTTGATAGGGTTGTTGGTTCAATATAGCCCTCATCAGCAGCTAAGATTACGAAGAAACATAGTACTTCCACTACTACTCCTTCTTCTCCTATGGTTTCTACCAAGGTGAATGCTATTCAAAGTATGCAGACACCCGGTAATAAGAAGAAAGGTGAAGGAAAAAATAAGAAGGCTGGAAACCAACAGGAGAATCCCAATGATAAGGCCCTAGAGAATGACAATAAAGGTAAGATGAAGGATAATTATCCCTGCCAATTGTGTGGTGGTTACCACTTCACAAAGGAGTGCCCTCGTCATGAAGAAATTAGTAAATTTTTGAAAAGTAACCCTACACCGGCATTTCCTACTAACCCCTTTCTGTCTCAACAACAATTGATGGATCATATGTCTAATCAAGGAACCTATAATTCTATAGAACAAATTATAATGATGTCCTCAGAAACTATTATCTTGAATACTTGTAGTCATTTATATGAAAAACCTACAGAGAAGAAGGATGAGAATCCTTCCTCTGAGAAAAATCCTTCCACTAGTTCTTATCCATCTTTGTCTAATGGTTCCCTCATGATCGAAAAACCTAACCTTGACTTGATTTTATTCCCACCCAATAGTACCCTCAGGAAGTTTGTTTTTAATCCAAATTTTCAAGTTACACAATTCTACAACTTTGTTGAATATTTGGCTCAAGAACCTTGCGTAATGTCTACCCTGAAGGTGCTCCAAAGTTGTACCACACAGTAAAAAAAATTGTTGATGACATTGGGGGCATTAGACCCGGATAACACTAATTTGATTCAATTTAATGTGGATAACTACAAGTCTAGATTACCCCACCATCTCGTGTTTCAAATCACGACAAGAGTACTTGGGAAAAAAGTCCATAGGACCGTCCTAGATGAAGGAGCTTCCACCTCGGTATTGTCTATGGCTTGTTGGAGAGCCATTGGTTCTCTCAAACTTATGAAGTCACCCACAACCTTGAAATCTTTTGATGGACGAGGTTTCCAACCTCATAGTCTATTACAAGCCCTTTCGGTTGAGCTTGGGGGCAAGACTATTACCATTCAGGTAGAGGTGGTCGATGCCCCATTGAATTGCAATCTTCTACTGGGGAGAAATTGGTTCTATGCTATGATGGTTGTCACTTTGACAATGTTTAGAACTCTCCAATTCCATTATTCAGGGAATATTGTGACCATCAATCAACATGATTTTTGTTCACCAGATGTTACTACCCCCACTGCAAATAATATCCCTATTCTAGGTCTATCCCCTCCGCCTTATCAATCGATTTGGGTAGGTATGTTCAAGGATTCAACCCTCATGGGAGTGTCTCTCTCAACTCCTCCTAGTACAAAAGTGGCGAATGTGAGCATGATTTCCATGAATTTCCACAGTCCTAGAGGCAAAGAAGTTTTTGATTCATCCTCTTTAGGCCTTTGCGAAGCACTTTATGATGTTGTTCAATCTGCTTTTGATGTCCATTCTGATGATCTTCATCTAGTGGCTTCAGATCCTTGCCACCTGCCCTACTAGCTAGAACCCTCTCTCCCCACTCTAGACCATCTCACATAGAATTTTTGAATGGACTATTCCATTATGGAGATCATGAGTGTGGATGAACCTATATCAGAATATCATCATCATAGATCCTCTTTCCTTCCCAATGCCAGTTCAGTAGATTTTAATCTTGTATCTCTTATTAGTATTGATATTGTTAGCAATCATAAAACACCTATATTGTTGCAAGGCACTAATTCTGAAGGAAACGTTTGGAACATCACTCAGACAACTCCTATTGACATATCAATCAATCCTAGAACTGTTGAGCATGTTCATGTAGGACAAAACTGGTCAACAAAAGAGACTAAAAGTTATAGAGCTCTATTCAAAGAATTCCATGATGTTTTTATCTAGACTTATGAAGAAATTCCTGGGATTGATCCTTCCATCATCGTACATGGTATTAAAACTTATCCCATGGTAAGGCTAGTCCGACAAAAAATATGTCAAGCCCATCCTAGGAAGGTTGCGACTATTAAAGCCAAAGTGGAAAAAATTCTGAAAGTGGGGTTTATTTATCCCATACCACTGATGGAATGGATGTCTAATATTGTCCCTGTGGATAATAAGCATGGAACTATTAGGGTTTGTATCGATTTCTGATATTTAAATAAGGCTTGTCCCAAGGACAATTTCCCTACTCCACACATCAATCAAATCATTGATAACTGTGTTGGGAGTGTCACCTTTTCTTTTATGGATGGATTTTTCGGCTACAATCAGATAGAAATTCTACCCACCCATCAGCATAAAATGATATTCATCTACTCGTGGGGAAACTTTTCATATTGGAAGTTACCCTTTGGTTTAAAAAACACTAGAGATACATTCCAGCGTGCCATGTCCTATTCTTTTCATGATACCAAGCACATCGTAGAGCCGTATCTGGATGATCTCCCTGCTCATTCACAGTAATGGGAGGACCACCCAGGGAACCTTAGAGATATTTTCCTTAGGTGTCATCATTACAATATTCAACTTAATCCACATAAATGTGTCTTTTGTGTTGAGACATGACATATTCTTGGCTTTGTGGTTTCCAAATATGACATCCAGATAGATCCTTTGAAAATTTCTTCTATTCTGGACTTACCCACCACTGCTAATATCAATGAAATCCAAAGTTTGGAAGGGAAGGAAAAATTTCTTCTTCATTTCATATGCAACTTTGCAGAAAAAATGAACGATTATATGAGTCTCCTTAAGAAGGACACTCTGTTCTTTTGGGATGACCAAGCCCAACAAGATTTTGACAATTTGAAACACACTTTGACGCATTCATCGGTGTTGCACCCCCCAAATTACTCAAAATACTTTCTACTGTATGTTTCTACCTCCACTACTACCATTGGTATGGTTCTAGAGCATGAATACTCCAACGACCAAGAACATGTGTTTTATTACCTAAGTAAGGATCTTCTTGACTCTGAAACCCGTTACTCATGTGTGGAGAAGCTAGCTTTGTCTACAGTCATTGTTGTGCAAAACTTTTGACACTACATCTTACTATGCACCACAATTGTTCTCACAAATCAAATCCCCATGTATTACATTTTGACTCATTAGGTACTAGGGGGAAAGTCTTCCTGTTGGATCGTTATCTTACAGGAATTTGATCTTGAGTTTTCTAAGGATACTTCAAAGAAGTCCCTTGTTTTTGTGGAGTTGATGTGTGATCTTATATGTGCTCTAATGGAATTTTAGCCCAACGATTCATTTCCAGATGAATTCTTGTTCCTTATCAGCACAACCGAATCATGGTATGGATATTTGATCATTTATATTTAGACCCATAGATTTCATTCCAACATGTCCTGTGACAATTGTCATCACATCTGTCACCACGCAAAGTATTATCTCATTTTAAATGATACATTGTATCAACATGGTATTGAATCCATTCTTTGACGATTCCTTACACACAAAGATGCTGAACAAGTTTTGAATCATTGACACTCTAGAGCATGTGGCGGTCATATTTCTGGGATGGATACAACTGAGAAATTCCTTCACGCTAGGTAGTTTTGGCCCTCAATCTTCAAATATTTTCATGAGGCGATTAAGAAATTCCCACCATGTCAACTCTTTTATCCTAAAAAGCATACCCAGCCTACTTCTTTAGACCCCATTATTGTTGTTGGCCCTGTCGCCAAGTGGGGTATTGATTTCATGCATTGTAAGCCTACTTCATCCCAGGGGAATGGTTACATCATTGTATCCATCGATTACTTTACAAAATGGTCTAAGGCAATGCCTACATATGCAGAGGATGGTAAGACTACCGCCCTCTTTTTGTTTAACCATGTGATATCTAGGTTTGGCATCCCGCAAGCCATAGTCACTAACCATGGATTTCATTTGTGCAATTAGATGATGGCTAATTTTAGTACTAAGCAAGGTCTTTTCCATGAAAACTTAACTCCATATTACCCGCAGGCTAATGGTCAAGTTGAGGCCATTAACAAAGTTTGAAAACTATGCTCTGTAGGATGGTTGGAGATCACAAATCCAACTAGCATTTGACTCTTTTTTCCACACTATGGGATTATAGGAATTCAATTAAAACAACAACTAGTTTCACACTTTTTCAGCCAGTTTATGGACTAGAAGCTGTCCTCCCTATCGAGTGTCAAATCCCATCACTCAAAATTGTAGTGGAACTTTTCCCAAACACTTGCACCAAAGAAGAACGATTTTTGCACTTAACAAACCTTATGAAAATAGAATAGATGTTTCCTTGGGTAATGAGGTACACAAAAAACGTGGTAAGGCTCAGTACGATAAGTTTGTTCAACCTCGTGTCTTTAATGAAGGTGACATAGTTCTGACTTACGATCAGAGACATGACAATGTAGGGAAGGGAAAGTTTGAATCTATGTGGTACGATCCCTTTATCGCTGGTAAAATTTTAGAGAAAGGGGCCTGTGAGCTTGTAGAATATGATGGGATACCTTTCAGGAAACCTTGCAATGGGTTGTACCTAAAGAGGTACTATGCTTGAATTTATTTCTCTATGGTACCTTGTATATATGTATATTGTTTGACAATTTGGTGTGTTTCTGGCTTTTCAATATGGTTTTGAGTTTCTTTTCAATATTGTTTATACCATTTTTGGTTGTGCAGTTCAGATGGATTTTTATGGTTTTGTCGATGGTACTTGCCATCATTCCTTGAACCTCTCTTCAAGTGCTTGGGCTTTGTATTCCCCGACACTTGACTTAGTCAGTTCATGAGTGGTTTGTATTGGTCCAACTACCGACAATATCATCAAGAATCAGGCAGTGATAGGTTTATTGACCAAGGCTAGATCTCTGGACACTCATGACTTGGTAGTGTTTATGGACTCACATCTAGTGGTTTGTCATTTAAACCACATTTATACCATCAAGAACCCTACAATTCTTCATCTTTTTCGAAGAGTGCATCGGTTCGAAAGGTCATTTGAATCCATCACTTATAGGCACATTCCTAGGTCTTATAACACGGTTGCTGATTCATTAGAAAACTACATTTTAGACTGGTACATTACCCATACATAACTTTTATAAATAAAACATGGTCCATTGCAATATTAAATAAATAGTAAAATACACATAAAAACTCATGTAAATATCATTTCCCATTTGAAACACATAGAAACACCATAAATAACTCAGTATATCTATATATATATATATATATATATATATATATATATATATATATTGTTTTACAAAAATATGGTCACGAGACCCCGAATGAGGCACTCTGACTTTTAGATATACAAAATGGAAAAAATATTGAACCTAGATATATTTCAGTGTATACATCATGCATAACGTTAGTGGTGGTCACGATAACACATGATAGCCCTAGCTACTCTCCGTAGCAGGTGGCTGAATCAACCTGACACCCCAGCTGTGTGTCTTTAGTACCTCCTAGGGAGGTCATCTATAGAAGCATTTGGAATGTCTAGAGTCAACTGGTTGAGGTTGTCCTCCAAATCAGTTAACTAGTGGTCTCATCTATGTACAAAGCGAGCCCATGATCGCCTATCCATTTGGGATGAACCCCCATGTCGTGCATCTCCAACATCTGCATGAAAACATTAGGTCTTGTCATCATTCATAAAAATTATAAAACATGAAAATACAAAAAAATAATCAACATCTTGAGCGTTTTTATTACCAATATCACCCCATTGGGCGTCTGCTGGGAAAGGAATATTTAGGTCTCCTTGGAAGTCGGTCCCAACATAAGCATAATCCTCAATCTTGAGGATTTGGTCATCCAACGAATGGAAAAAGGGGTTCACGTAATGTACCTTAGCTTTTCCACCTCCAGTACGGGCCATGATCTCTACCCATCGCATCATGCAGGGGTCTCAAGCTCTTAGCTCGATGAAAACCACCTATGGCCTTAGGAGAGGTACCCGCTCAAAAAATAAACATGTCAGGATAGTCCCAAAACCAAACTATTTTAGCTCTCCTTGGTGACACTTTGTCAGCTGATCCTTGAACACATTGAGCAATGCTTCGAACCAGTTAAAAAAAGTGGGTGCCATAGACTCCAGGGAATACAACATGTGCCCCCAGAAATCTTGATGATCCCCTTGGCTCCCTACAACCCTTTGCATAGTGAAGAGTATTGTTTGAAGTGGCAGATACATCACTTCCTTGATGGGGATATTTTTTTCCTGACATCTTAGCTCCCAGGAAACAGTGGAGAACTATGAGTTCTTGTGTCGTGATCTCTCCCCCTCGAGAACCTATTAATGATATTGGTGCTCCACGCCTAGATAATCTAGTTAGGAAGTAAATATATTTGATCTCCACTGTAAGAATGTGGGCCCCCACCTCAACGTGTTGTTGTTCCAGTTTCCACATTCGCAAAATGTATTCCAGTAGTTTTACATGAGATATCATACTGGGAGCATGGAATAATTTCAAAAGGACACAACCTCATAAAGCAGCTATGGAAGTTGCATCTTCTCCAGCTCTGGCATCATCTTCCTCATGTTGTCTTTCTTTCCACACCACCATTTTGACTGTAATAACTTGCCAAAAACCAAAACTGAAGCATTAAGACACATAATCAATCCTTAAAAATATGCCAAAATCATTATTTTTGCTAAGGAATCCATTTTTTGTGCGTGCTTTGTGGCACCACTTCTGACTCCTTGAGATCGACTAGTGCCACCTCCTATGTAGGTGTAAAAAATGCAGTTTTCCATAGGAACCGCTTTTCCCACAAAGGAGAAGCGCATTACCCGAGATAGGATTTTTACCTATGGGTAAAAATCCCCCAAAACTTAGCAAAATGTACTGGAAAAGAATTTTTTTAACCATAAGAATTATGAGAATGGTTTTATCTCCTACCTGGGATAGACATATTGAAAATTGAATGGGTAACAGATCTAAAATCTCCACTAGAAATCTGCACACAATTTCTCCAAGTAGCTTTGCAAACTTGGTAAATGTAAAATGAAATATTTTTTACTATTTCCTTTGACTTTTATATAAGATTTTTTATGGTTTTATTACATTATTTTAATATTTTTAATTATTTCATTAAAAAATTCCCTTTTCAATAGTTATAAAAGTCGATTTTTATATTTTTTGGAAAGCTAATAGTCTTTTAAAAAAGGTGCTTGCATGGATGGAAGTGAATAATATTGGCTATTGGTAAGTTCATTTTTGAGTTTTTCATACTTCCATAAAATGGAAAAATTAATCATGCACTAATTTCAATACTTTGATCGTGCTCTTTAAACCTAGTATCAAAGTTCCGAGTCATTTTCACTTCTTTTCAGGCTCGTTAAACCCGCTCATCACGAAAAGAAACCCTAATGGAGTCTTCTATAAACTCTTTTCGAAATCCTTAAATGTGAAAAAATTGTCAAGCGAATTTGTCTTCTGCATGCTCGTAAAAGTACTTGAAGAGTCATCTTTCCTACAGTGGTTTACCCCTTTTTTGGTTCGGATTGAATAGTTACGAAAACCGAGTGCTCCAACCAATCATGATTGGAAGAGTTCTCTTGGGTATTATTTTATACTTTTTTGGGCCCTAGAGACTAAATTGTAGGAAAAAATAACCATTTGGAGTCTTCTTCCATTTTTGTTTAGACTCTCTAAACATGAACGAGGTCAAGTTAAATTTCAATGGACTCGTTAAACTAAACACTGAGAGACCCTCTTTTGGGAATGAACTATTAGTTTTTCAACATTAAGCTAGCATTGTGTTAGGATATTTACATAGAGAATAACAAGTACAACAATCAAACACAAGAGACAATGAACATAGTGCTTTTTATCGGGGAAACCATAAATGGAGAAAACCCCGCAACTTCCTCAGAGATAGAATTAGCACAAGATGTAAAACCCCAAAACAGTAAGATGCACTCCCTACAGTAGTAATCTTCTTCTTATCTAGCCCCAGTGTCTTCTCCTTCCTCAACTATACGCTACACTTGAGTGTGTGAGTGATGTGTGCTAAATAGAGACCCTAACTCTCTATTTATACTAATCCCAACATGACTAAAACCCTACTAGGGCCGACCTTTACTTCGAGAGTCTAATAACCCTAGTTTCCTGAAACTGCGGGGACTTTAACCCTTACACAATCAGAGGGTTACCCACTATGACTTGACATGACTTGTTTACATTATTGATTCTCTTGATTGGAACATTAGGGCATGACAACATGACCCAATTACATAATAGATACATCCCATAATAAGCATCGGGTTAGAATACATAAGATACATAGATGAATACATTCCGAAGTTACAAATACATCAACACTCCCTCTTAACTAGGAAGGTATTATTTTGACACAATTTTCAGCATTGGTCTTCTTCTCTGTATCAACTGGATCATCTCATCATCTACATCTCGAGTCTTTTGAGTCTTCAAGTCATCTTCATTCTTTGAATCTAGATCATCTCTCGATATGGATAATCATGGGACATCATCATTGGATCTGGATCATCTCTCGATCCGGATCAACATCACTGGATCTGGATCATCTCTTGATCTGGATCAACATCACTGGATCTATATCATCACTCGATCTGGATCATCATCATTGGACTGTATTTGGATCATCACTCAATCTGGATCTAGATCTGGATCATCTCTCGATTTGGATCATCACTACTGGATCTGGATCATCACTCGACCTGGATCTCTTGGAGTCATCATAACTGGATCTGGATCATAGCTTGATATGGATCTCATCTGGTCATCATCATGTGTGTACTATCTCTTCATAGGAAGTTCTACAGAGCCATCCTTCTTTCATTCTGGTTGTAGGCCTAGCCATCAGGTAGGTCTTCTCCCAACACTTACAACTGACCTACTCGTCAAAAAGGCACGCCCAACACTTACATCTGACCTACTCATCAAAAAGGCACCCAACACTCATATCTAATCATGTAGTAAACTACAATCACATCAAAAAGGCCCCGCACTAACATCTGTCATGGAAGGAACTGAATCCTCTCACCATGATAGAATGGCCTGCCCTTACATTTGACATGGAAGGAACTGAATCCTCTCACCATGAAAGAATGGCCCGTACTTACATCGGCCATGGAAGGAACTTAATCCTCTCACCATGAAGGAATGGCCCACACTTACATCAGCCATGGAAGGAACTTAATCCTCTCACCATGACAGAATGGCATGCACTCACATCTGACCTGGAAGGAACCAAATCCTCCACCCTCATCAGAAAGGCCCCCAGTCCCAAACTGAGCTGCCTGGTAACTAACCAGGTGCCTCCACTCTCCTAGAGAGTGACAGTTTCCCTTACATCTATCCTACTCGACAGAATGGCCAGCACTCATATCTGACATGGAAGGAACTGAATCCTCTCACCATGATAGAATGGCTCAACCCTTGCATATGACCTGCTCATGAGAATGGATTTGGATCTTTAGCACTCATATTTGACATGGAAGGAACTAAGTCCTCTCACCATGACAGAATGGCTCAGCCCTTACATCTGACCTACTCGTCAGAATGGATTTGGGACTCATCACATTCCCTTGGAGGAAACCTCGATCTGGAGAACACCAAGATTCTCCCTAAAGTACTCGAACTTCAGTCTGGCTAATGGCTTCGTCAACACATCAATTATCTGTTCCTCCGTCGCAACATACTGGGGCTTCACTGCTCCTCTCTGCACCATATCCCTGATATAGTGATACTTGATCTCAATGTGCTTCGACTTGTCATGGAACACTGGATTCTCTGACAACTTCACGCAACTTTGTTTGTCACAATGTATACAAGTAGCATCCATCTAGAGATCAAATAAATCAAACAGTAGCTTCCTCAGCCATACTACCTCACAACTAGCTAAACAAGCTACGACATACTCTGCTTCAGCTGTACTTAGTGCCACACAGGATTGCTTCCTGCTAAACCAAGAGATCACACCTGATCCCATACTGAAGCAACACCCTGAGGTGCTCTTCCTATCGATGGCACTGCCTGACCAATCTGAATCAACATAACCCTCCAGGTTGATCTTTTGATTCACATCGTACTTGATCCCATAATCAATTGTACCCCTCAGATACCTCAGAATATGCTTTGCAGCAATCAAGTGAACATTTCTTGGATCTATCAAGAACTGGCTCAAGGTGTTCACAGCAAAGAAAATGTATGTTCTTGTGTTCGTCAGGTACATCAATGACCCAATCATCTGACGACACATCATAGCATCAACTGACTCTAAAGAAGCATCATTCAATAGCTTCAGGTTTGATTCCATAGATGTGGCCATAGTCTTGCAGTCCATCATCCCAAACCTCTTAAGGATCTCTACTGCATACTTCCCTTGTCCAAGGAATATTCCATCCATACTCTGCCACACCTCCATACCTAGAAAGTAATGCATCATACCCAAGTCCTTCATATCATACTCGATGGCAATATTTCTCTTCATATCAGTAATCAACCCATCCATACCTGTCACGAATAGATCATCTACATATAGTAGAAGCATCACTGGGTTGCCATCTTTAACCTTGTAGTAAAGGTTGGAATCTGCTTTACTCTTGGTATAGCCCAAACTGGATAGAAAGCTATCAATTCTACCATACCATGTCATGGGTTCCTGTTTCAAACCATACAGGGCTTTCTTCAATCTGGATACATGAGACTCCCTATCATGTGTCTCAAAACCGAGTGGTTGTTCTACATACACTTCCTCTTCCACTACACCATTCAAGAAAGCAGTCTTGACATCCATTTGGTGTATCTTCCATTTCATCACTATAGCTAGAGAAAGTACTGATCTGATGGAAGTTTATCTGGCTACAATTGCAAAGGTCTCCTCATAGTCTATTCCCTCTTTCTGAGAGAAACCTCGAGCTACAAATCTTTCCTTATAATTTTCAATGCTACCATCTATAGCATGTTTGATCTTGTAGATCCATTTGGAAGTTACAACTAACTTCCTATCTAGTCTTGGGACAACATCCCAAACATCATTCTTCATGATCGATTGGTACTCTTCAGTCATAGCATCCTTCCATTCTTTTTGTTCTGCCGCTTCTTCATAACTGGAAGGTTCTTTATCAATGAAATCACATAGTAAAGCTACATACCCGGAACAGGATCTGGTCCTCTTTCTTTCTCTGTGATTGTCTTCTGGAGCCCCATATCATTTTGCACCTTGGATAAATTATCATACCCAAGTAGGTTTCCTCTTATGAGGATTCTTCTCCAGAGGTGGATCTGCAGGTCTTTGTGGTTCTTCAAATTCTCAATCTTCTTCTCGAGTTTCTTCATTCATGGTTGTATCGTGAATTTTGGGTGCTTCTACTTCTTTAGGTTCTTCAGCAGGTCTCTTTCTGGATTTGTTGTAAGCTATGTCTTCATCAAATATCACATCCCTGCTGATGTCAATCTTCTTATATCCTGGGAAATATATTCTGTAAGCCTTCGAGCTTTCAGAGTATCCCACAAATATACCCTTTTTTCCTGAAGGATCTAATTTAGTCCTCTTCTCTTTTGGAATGTGGATGTACACAGGACAACCGAATATTCTAAAATGGCTTACTTATGGTTTCTTGCTGGAGAATACTTCTTCAGGAGTATTTTTCTCGAGTACTCTATGTGGAGTACGGTTCTGTACATACACCGCTGTTCTGGCAGCTTCCACCCAAAGATGCATAGGAAGGTCTTGATCATGAAGCATGGATTTTGTAGCTTCCATGATGGTTTTGTTCTTCTGTTCCCTAACCCCATTCTGTTGTGGATTATAAGGAGTGGACAAATCCCTCTTAATCCTTGATTCTTTGCATATCTCTTTGAATTCATTTGAAGTGAATTCTCCGCCATTATCTGATCAAATGGTCTAGATCTTCTTTTCAGTATGGTTTTTGATCAAGGCTTTGAATTCTTTAAACTTGCTGAATACTTCATCTTTGTTCTTCATGAAGTAAACCCATGTCTTCCTAGAAAAGTCATCAATAAAAGAAACATAATATGCATACCCGCTTAGAGAGTTTGATGACATAGGACCGCATACATCGTAGTGGATGATTTCCAAGATTCCTTTTTCTTTTCTTTCACTGCTTGGAAATTTCTTCTCTGTATTCTTTCCTCTCGCACATCCTTAGCAGACCCCATCATGTTTTGCTTGAATTCCTGGAAGACCTTCGACAACTTTTCTTGCAATAGGTAGTGCTCTATAATGCACATGTGCAAGCCTTCTATGCCAAATTTCACTTGGCTCTACTGTGTCATGGACCAAGGATTTTTCTGGATGTCCCTTCAATTTGTATAATCCTCCTTCTTGTTCTCCAATTACTACCACATCATCGATAGTCTTTCCTTCTGGCCACATGATGAATTGACCATCTATGAATGTAACCCGCATTCCTTTTGCATCTAATGCTGATATGGAGAGAAGGTTCTTCTTGAGTCCTGGCACAAACAATACTTCTTTCATTGTTAGATATTTTCCAGAGTCTAACTTATATGAAGGTTCCCCACTACCTTTTATTGGATATTGGTAGTCATCTCCTAGATTTACCTTGTGAGGTGATTCATGTTCTGATAGTCTTATAAAGGATTCCTTGAATCCAGTCATATGTTTGGAAGCCCCACTATCTATAAGCCAATCTTCACTACCATGAGTAATGTTACCTGTGAGAGCTGATATCAGAACATATTCATCCTCACTTGAAGAATCTTCACTTTCATATTTGGATCTCTTTCTGGATGGTTCATCATCCTCCGTAGCATGAGCATGATGTATTCTTTTGTTGCTCTTCTTTACTATCTTCTTCTTGTTAGGACAATTCCTTGCATAGTGTCCTGCTTCATCACAAGTATAGCATATGATCCTAGATACATCTATTCTAGTATTATCTCTGTGAGAGTGCTTACCTCTAGAACCATGAGGTCTTCTTTTGCTTGACTTGGAGTGAGACTTGGAGTGTACTATAAGAGATTAGTCTTCACCTCCCATCTTCTCTTCTTGAGCTACTATTCGAGCTTCTTCTTGAGATCACTCTTCCCATAGTTTGATAAAATTGACTAACTTATTCCTAGCACAGATTCCTTGGATGAAAAAATTCCATGACCTAGGAAGGCCATTCAATGTAGTCATCGCAATCTATGCATTTTCCACTTCTTCATCAACTTCTTCTAGTTTCTTTTTGATTTGAGAAACTCTTGTGAAGTAAGACTAGATTGTTTCTGCATTCTGAATCTTCACATTCTTCACTTGCTTTCTTAGGGTCATATTCTGATTGATGTTCTTCTCTTCAAACAATTTGGTTAGGGCATCAAACATAGCTTTAGGTGTCTTGATAGAGGACACCTATGGGATAAGGTGATCCTTGATAGAATCAGCAATGATCGTCTTTGCCATAACCATATTCTTCTTATGTAATTCCTTTGCCTCATCTCCCTCTGGAACTGGAACCTCCTCATGGATATAGGAGTCTAATTCATTTTCTTCCAGGACCAAGGAGATCCTATACTTCCAGGATCGGAAGTTTTTAGCTCCCTCAATATTTTCATCAATCTTGGTATGATGAGACATCTTAAATGAGAACCTCAAATGGAAATACAAAGGATTTTAGATCTTACCAGGTTCAAGATGTCGGATTTGAAACTTGAGCTGAAATCCTGCAGAGCTGGTTCAGGAGCAAATTAGGGTTTTGCTTTTTTCATAGTTCTATCTACCCAAATGCCTTGAAATTTGTCCCTAACTTCGATTTTTGGGAAGATATCAATCCAGGCCTGGGATCACTGAAAAATTCCTCTTCTATGAAAATCCCTAATATTCGACAGTAGTGACAGGTCCAAAACTGAAAAACCTCAGAATTGGATTCTGCTTCGATAGAAGGATGCTCCCTAAGGAGAAGAGTTGTTCCACCTTAATTTTGCTGAAAATATGTGAAGGAATATCCACAAACTAGGAAGCCCTAGTTCTCATAGTTGCATAATTTCTTCTTCTCAGGTTAGCTCTGATACCATGTTAGTTTTTCAACATTAAGCTAGCATTATGTTAGGATCTTTATTGAGAGAATAACAAGTACAACACTAAAAAATAAGAGACAATGAACACAGTGTTTTTAATTGGAGAAACCATAAATGGAGAAAACCCTGCAACTTCCTCAGAGATAGAATCAACACAAGATGTAAAACCCCAAAATAGTAAGATGCACTCCCGATAGCAGTAATCTTCTTCTTGTCTAGCCGTAGTGTCTTCTCTTTCCTCAACTATGCGCTACACTTGACTGTGTGAGTGATGTGTGCTAAATAGAGACCCCAGTTCTCTATTTATACTAATCTCGACATGACTAAAACCCTACTAGGGCTGACCTCTACTTGGAGAGTTTAATAACCCTAGTGCCCCGGAACTGCGAGGACTTTAACCCTTACACAATCGGAGGGTTACCCACTATGACTTGACATGACGTGTTTACATTATTGATTCTCTCGATCAGAAAATTAGGGCATGACAACATGAATCAATTACATTATAGATACATCCCAGAATAAACATCGGGTTACAATACATAAGATACATAGATGAATACATTTCGAAGTTACAAATACATCAACATGAACCTCTCCTTTCTCGGGTTCATGAAATATATGAGAATGGAGTTATCTACAGATAAGGTACAACAATTATTTGTTACCCTCTTTGGACTCATAAAATGAAAAGAGGAGCTCATCAATCATGATTGGGAAATTAAGGGAAGAGAGCTATTTCATTTTTGCAAATAAATGGTAGTTATTAGTCACCTTTGGACATGGCACTTGTATGCATTTCATTCAGTCAATTGGGTATTCCGATTGCTTCCAAATCGATCCACTTTCATCATTAATGTCACTTTGGTTCTTTCAAAGAATGCATCATCTTCCATCATAGTATGTCTTGGTATCCCTCTGGTATAATTCAATGCTACCAATTCTTCGGTCGTACCGCCTGATGTTCAAAGGAAAATTGAAAGTTTACCCCTGCACTCAAAACAACCTTTGTGTAAGTACCCTTTGAGTGAGTCCTATGGTTACATCATATTAAAAATTATAGAACCTTGTTTTGAGTTTCATGTCGTCAATGTGGAATTCATCATGGAAATCCTTCGACAAGACTATTCCTGTCGACATCAGATCATCATCCGAAAATTAGTCCTAGAAATAAGAAGATAGTACATTGAGATCTGTATACATTAATGAAAGATTCTCTCGCTCTCGACATAGGTTCACATCATCGACCTTTGCATCCATTTGACATATATCTATATTGTATTTCTGGTAGCTATGTCAAAGTTTGAGTCTTCTTCACATGGATCTACACTATATTCTAGTAGCCATGTTTATTCATTTCCCTCATGGATATGCCTTGTATTGGTATGCAGCCATGGTGGGGAATCATTTGGTTATGAGTCAAAAGTATTGATGTATTGCAGAATCATGGTTGATGATGATCTCTGATCAAGTAATTTCTTTCCTTGAAGTGATAACTTTCTCTTTCAAATATATCTCCTATTATATCCCTCTAGCCTCATGCTTTGAGTGAGATTCTGTTACACATAAATCTCATCACCATCATGTGTTGAGGCCTAAAACATCAGAATTTCCCCTCAAATCCAAAATCGTGAAGTTGGATAGTGGCCCAGACTCCTATTTTCCATTTTTGAGTCCAACACTGCCTTTTCCCTTAATGCAAAAGGAGTTACCATCTTCAGTAACACCCATTGTCTATTGACAATAAGCGGTGCCACCACCTATGTCCCTTGATCAAAGAGAGCTTCCACCTTGCTAACGCTCTATCTACATGGAAGAAAAGTGGTGCTCTAGTTTAAAAGATAAAAAGACAATATTCATGAAGCTTCTTAAAGGAAGACTTTGTGGCACCCTCATCCCTACTCCTGTGGACCACTAGGACTCGATATCCCCCCATAGTAGGATCTCCCTTCCACCTCACCCACCATTTTCTCAACCATGCCTATCCTCCCAAGGCCTATAAAACCTAGCTCATACCCCATGCGTGAGAGAGAGAAAGGTTATGCTGCTACATTGAAATTATGGCCAAATCTAGGGTGAGCATAAAAGGAGAAAGTTGGATCTTTTGAGGACAAGGAATAACATCTGAAGGAGAATCACAACACTAAGGAAATGGTTGTAATATTTATTATTCATTTTTAATGCAATGTTGGTTCCTTTCCCATAAAATGTGATATGTTGCAATCATTCATTTTACTATTGGATTCCTTAGTCTCTAATATAGAACTATAGACTATGTTTCGGTACCTTTGATCTTGCTTATTTTGTTTGATGTGTTTGTGCAGGTACATCCATGGAGATTCATCACAATAAGAGACAACTACATCACACTATAGAATAGCCAAAGGAATCATTCTAGATATCTACCAGCTCTAGGGTAAGTCTTCCATCTCTATCATCACTCAGTTGTTCTAGATCTAAACCACTCAGGCCTAAAGGAACAACTCTTGTCGGCAAGAGGTGCATTTTCCTAGAAATAGATTCCAAACTCATGGTCTATTATTGGCATTATCGATGGAGCTTGGGGGAAATACTGTTTCCATTCAAGTGGGAGTGGTTGATGCTTCTTTAGATTACAATCTTATATTGGGGAGAAAGTGGTTTTATGCTATAACGACCGTCGCTTGAACAAATTTTCACACTCTCCAATTTCCTCACTTAGGGAAGATTGTGATCATAGATCAACTTGAGTTTTATTCACCTGATGTTACTGCCCCTACAGTGAAAAATATTTCTATGCTAAGGAAATCCCCCCCCCCTCCTTGACCTTATCAATCGATTGGGGTTGGGATGTTGAAGGATTAAACTCTTATGGGTGTGTTTCCCTTGAATCCTCCTAGTACGAAAGTAACAACTATGAACATGATTTCCATGATCGACCACATTCATAAAGGTAAAAAAGTTGTCAAGACATCTTCTCTAGGTCCTCATGAAGCACTCTATGATGCCATACAATCTATTTCTGATGTATACTATGATGATCATCATTTAGTAGCATCGGATCCTTACCACCTACCCTATTGGCTAGATTCTCCTCTCCCCACTCTAGATTATCTCTCGCATACTTTTCCATCAGATGAGTCCATTATGGAGATCATGAGTGTGGATGAACCTGTATGGGATTACCATCACCATAGATCCTTTTTCCTTATCCATGCTAATTCAGTAGACTCTAATTTTGTCTCTCTCATTAGTTTTGATATTGTCAAAAATACTCAAATGCCTATATTGTTACAAGACACTGATTTCGAAGGAAACTTGTGTAACATTACTTAGACAACTCCAATCGAAATATCAGTGAATCCTAGAACTATTGAACATGTTCATGTAGGATAGAACTGTTCAACTGAAAAAACTAAAAAGTATAGAGCTTTGTTCAAAGAGCTCTGAGATGTTTTGGATTGGACGTATGAAGAAATTGATGGGATTTATCCGTCCCTCATTGTACATGAGATCAAGACTTACCCCACGTCGAGACTATTCTGGTAAAATCTTTATTAATTCCATCTAAGGAAGGATGCAGCAATAAAAGCCGAGGTTGAAAATATTCTGAAAGATGGTTTTATTTATCTTGTACCACTAACTGAGTGGGAATCTAATATTGTTCCTGTAGCTAAGAAGCAGGGAACTATTAGGGTTTGTATCCATTTCTGAGATTTGAATAAGGCTTGTCCCAAGGACAATTTTCCTACTCTGCATATTGATCAAATCATTGATAACTATGCTAGGAGTGTCATCTTCTCATTTATGGATGGATTTTCTGGCTATAATCAAATATAAATTTTACTTGTCGACCAGCATAAGACGTCATTCATTTGTTTGTGGGGAACCTTTTCCTATAGAAAGTTACCCTTTGGTTTGAAAAATGCTGGAGCTACATTTGAATGAGCCATGTCCTATGCTTTTCACAGTATTAAACACATTGTGGAACCGTACTTGGATGACCTACCATCTCATTCACAATAGCGAGAGGATCATCCAGGGAATCTTAGGGACATTTTCCTTTGATTTCATCATTATCACATTCGGCTTAATCTACATAAGTGTGTATTTTGTGTTGAGACTAGATGTCTTCTTGGCTTCGTGGTTTCCAAAGATGGCATTCAGATAGATCCTTTGAATATAGATGCTATTTTGGCCTTACCCACTCCGACCAACATTACCGAACTCCAAAATTTGCAAGGGAAGGAAAAATTTATTTGTCGTTTTGTGTGTAACTTTGCAGAAATAACGCATGGCTATATGCGTCTCCTAAAAAAGAACACTCTATTTCTTTGGGATGACCTAGACCAACGATATTTTGATAATTTGAAACATGCTCTGACACATTCATCGGTGTTGCGCCCCCCAAATTATTCAAAATAATTTCTGCTTTATGTTGCTACCTCCACTACTTCCATCGGTATGGTTCTGGTGCAGGAAGACCTCAATGACCTAGAAAATGTGATTTACTATTTAAGTAAGAGTCTCCTTAACTCTGAAAATTGTTATTCACATGTGGAGAAGCTAGATTTGTCTACAGTAATTGCTATGTATCGTTTTCAACACTACATTTTACTATGCACTACAATTGTTCTTGCTGATCAAAACTCTGTGTATTACATTTTGACTCCTCAAATGCTAGGGGGTAAGAATTCATGTTGGATACTCATCCTACAGGAATTTGATCTCGAGTTCGCTAAGGCTGCTTCTGATAAGTCCTTAGTATTTTTGGAGTTAATGTGTCACCTTCCCTATGCTCTCATGGAAGTTGAGCCCAATGATTCATTTCCAGATGAATTTATTTTCTTGATTAGTACAACTAACCCGTGGTATGGATATTTGATCATCTATCTCCAAACCCAATCTTTCATCTTGATATGTTCCTGCATGATGATCGTTGACACATCTATCACCACGCTAAATATTAACTCATTCTAAATGACACATTGTACCAGCTTGGTATAGACTCCATTCTCTGATGATGTCTTACTCATGGAGAGGATAACCAAGTCCTGAATTCCTGCCACTCTGAAGAATGTGGTGGACATCTTTATGGGATGGCTACAACTCAAAAAATCCTTTGCGCTAGGTATTTTTTGCCCTCAATCTTCAAATATTGTCATGAGGTTGTTGAAAAGTGCGCATGATGTCAATTTTTTAATCCAAAAAAGTACACCCACCCTGCTCCGTTACACCTCGTCATTGTCATTGGAACTTTCTCCAAATGGGGGATAGAATTTATGCATTGTAAGCCTACCTCAATCAGGGGCATGGTTACATCATCATGTCCATAGATTCTTTTACAAAATGGGTTGAGGAAATGCCTACATATGCAGAGGATGGTAATATTTCCACCCTCTTCTTGTTCAATCATGTAATAGCTACATTTGGAGTTCCACAAGCCATAGTCACTGATCACAAATCCAATTTCCGTAATCAGATGATGGTTGAGTTGAGTGTTGAGCTAGGTTTTCTTCATGAGAAATCAACTCCTTATTATACGTAGGCTAATGGGCAAGTCAAAGTAATTAACAAATTCTTGAAGACTATGCTGTGTAGAATGGTTGGAGATCATAAATCCAACTTGCACATAACTTTATTTTCTGCACTATGGGATTATAGAACTTTGGTTAAAACAAAAACTGGTTTTACATTGTTTCAGTTGGTCTATGGACTAGAAGTTGTCCTACCTATTGATTGTGAGATCCCATCACTCAAGCTTGTAGTTGATATTCTCCAAAACACTTCTATCGAAGAATAAATTTTTCTATATTTGACAAACCTTGATGAGAATTGAAGAATGATTCCTTGGGTAATGAGGCACATAAAAAACACATTAAGGCTCAATACGATAAATACATTCAACCTCCCATGTTTAATGAAGTTGACATGGTTCTGACCTATGATCAGAAACATGAAAAACTTGGAAAAGGGAAGCTAGAATCCATGTGGTATGGTCCCTACATCATGAGTAAAGTCATAGAGAAAGGGTCCTACAAGCCTATAGATTATCATGGGATACCTTTTGGGCAACCTTGCAATGGGTTGTACTTGAAAAGGTACTATGCTTGAATACATATTTGTTATAGTACCTTGTACATATGTATATATATATTTTTTTGGTGTGGTTTTCGTATTTCAATATGGCTTTGAGTTTTTGTTAGTACTATTTATAACATGTTTTGCTTATGTAGATAAAATGGATTTTTATGGTTTTGATAATGGCTCTTGCCGTTATACTTTAAACCTTGTTTCAACCACTTGGGTCTTATATTACCCAACTCATGACTTAGTCAGTTCAGGAGCGGTTTGTGTAGGTCCAACCGCCAATATTATCGCCGAGTATCATGCGGTAATAGGTTTATTAACCAAGGCTGCATCTCGGGACATTGACCACTTGGTAGCCTTCATGACTCATAGCTAGTGGGTTTTCACTTGAACCACGTGTATGACATCTGAAACCCTACACTTCTCTATCTTTTTCAAAGCGTGCATTTGTTAGAAATATCATTTGAAACTATTACTTATCAGCATATTCCTAGGTCTTGTAACACAGTTGCAGACTCATTGGTGAATTACATATTGGACTGGTATATTGCAGTGTCATAAATTTTGATAAATAAAACATGGTTCATTGTAAATAAACATAAATATTAAAAAGACATAAACACTAATATAAATATCATTCCACATTTGAACATAAATAAAACTCCATAGATAAGTCTGTATACATATATATAAAAAGATTGTTTTACAAAAATATGGTCTCAAGACCCTGTCTGAAGAACACTGTCTTTCAGAGATACAAAATGAAAAAAATACTTAAGCTATATAGATTTGAGTGTCTACAACATGTAGGATGACTAGTGATTCTCATGGTAACACATGATGGCTCTCGCTACCCTCCATAGCAGGCATCCAAATCGACCTGATCCTCTAGTGGTATGCCTCTGGTACTTCCTAGGGAGGTCATCTACGAAAATGTCTAGAATATCTAGAGTTAACCGGTTGAGGTTCTCCTCTAACTTAGTCAACTCATCATCTCCTCTATGGACAAAGTTGCCCCCCACTCGCCTGTCAATTGGGGAGGAACCCCCAGGTTTTGCATCTTACACATTTCCATGAAATTTAGGTCTCGTTAACATCCATAAAAAATATAAAACATAAAATAAAAAAATAATAAATGTATTGATTATTCTTCTTACCAATGTCACCCCATTGGGACCCGACTGGTAGATCTAGGTGTGGATCCCCTCTGAAGTCAGTACCAGTGTATGCATAATCCTCTATCATGAGTAGTTGTTCATCTAACCAACAAAAGAAAGTGCTCCCATACTTGACTTTGGAACCACCACCACCAACGTGGGCCATCACCTCTACCCAGCGCAACATGAGAGGGTCTCGTTCTCTCAGTTTGATGAAAGATACATTTGGCCTTAGATGAGGTACCCTCTCAAAGAAGAAGGATGCCAAGATGGTACCACAGCTGAATTGCTTTAGCTCTTTCTGTTGACACCTCGTCAACTACTCCTTGAAAGTACTCAGTAAAGCCTCAACCCAGATAAATATTGTAGGTGCCATAGCCTATAAAGCATAAAGCATGTGTGCCAGAGAAGCCTTATGAGCCCCTTGGCTCCATGAAACTTGCTACATGGTAAAATCACTGGGAGAAGAAGAAAATACATCACCGCTTTCATTGGGATTTTCTTCCTAGACATATGAGTGACTACAAACCAGTGATGATTTATGAGCTCTGTTGGAGCAGGGCCCCGCAGCTACAGGAAAAGATACTATATCGAAAGAAGAAAGACAAAGGAAACAATACCCGAGCGGTTGAGAAGAGAGAGCTCAACCACTGCACTTAAGGCATTGGCGAAGATAGGAGGGCTCAGCTACCCTCATAAATAGAAAAGGAGCAACGGGACGAGGTATTGAAGACAAAGGATAGAAAGGGAGCAACTGAGGAAGCGGTGCCCATACCCACGATCAGCACCGGGAAGCGTGGAATACCGCAGGAAGCTATGGTGTGACGGTAAGTAGCAGCCCACAGTACAGATGCACCGACTATCATAGTTAGGGTTTTTGGGTTACTGTTGGGAAAGACCCATAGTGTTGTAATAGGGAGAGACCTTCAGGCTGCCTATATAAGCATGTATTTTGTATTGTAAAAGGTTAGCTATTCAGATAATTATCTAGATAGTTAGATAGTAGATAGTGAGACAGAGAGATAGTTAGACAGTAGTCAGTTAGCTATTCTTCGAGTCAAGCTCTGGTTCCGCTATTCATTCTATAGTTATCTTATTGTAACCAGTAGCTGGCTCCTTGAGCATGAATGTAACAATCCATAGGGATTAAGAGAGAGAGAGAGAGAGAGGAAGAGTATATTGTAAGAAGGCAATATAAGAAGGAGAAGAGATCTAAGAGAGAAGGGTTCCCAGTTGTGTGTGTGGAGTTTCCCAGAAGATCTCAAGATGCATAATAGGTTGCAGCGGAACTGTGTTTACTCTCTCGATATATAATATAAAAACTACTTCCCATGGACGTAGCTTCCCCCATGGAAGTGAACCACGTAAAACCCGTATGTTGTGCGACTGTTCATGTGATTATGTTTTATCTGTTGATATCTGTTATTTGTTACATGAATTTTGCTTATCAGTTGATGAATGTATGTATGTTATGCTTCAGTTTATAGCACATAGAAGGTTAAATGCAAGTTGAATGTATCAAGTAGCCTATATATGAGTTTATCAGTGCTTGATTCATGATAGTTGACAGTTACAGCGTTAAGTGACTTTGGTATATGAGTTCCACAAGTTCAGTGTAGTTGATGTCAGTGTGTTAAACTGTAGAGTTCTAAGTGAAGTGGTTTAACACCCTTGAGAATGTTAACAGAGTTATTAGACCCAGGAGGGAGGTCGCAGGACGTTGAGAGTTGATACACATATTGAGCCTCATTATAGGAAATATTACAGAAAATAAAGGCAATATCACATCGTTTGGGGAGCTACGGTGTGAGATATCACAGGGAAGGAGCTCAGTAGAAGAGTAAGTTTGTGCATCACCATAGGATTTGCGATGTGATAAGATTCTGGTCCCTACCAGCGCCAACTAGAAGGAGAGATCACCCTTGCAGAGAGATCCCACTGGCTAAGAAGAGTCATGAGACCCTAGGATGCTACAGAACCCGGTTGAAGACACCTGAGTCTTCAGCCACCCCATCCAAGATCACTTCGGGTGAGACTTCAGGCCATTCTGTGGTATGTCACTGAAAGCGCCAGTGAGCTAGGGGTATTGTTGGTACAGTAAAGTAAACCTAGGTCTGCCTAGTTCAAACCAACAAATTGTTCCATTGCCGACTTTGAACAAATTGAAGAGCTACTGTTCTGTTGGAATCCTAATAAAGAAGAACTCAACCAGTGGGTTGGGTCAAAGGAAAGAGAATTTGCTACGACAGAAAACAAGAGTCCTAGGCTCAGTACAGAGGACCGGTTACAAAAACATATCTTCACAGATCTACATGAGATATTTTTTGCGACCTATGCAAATGAGCTATACGAATGGTTGTCAAAGTTTACTGATAAGAATATATTCAAGAAGAAAAGAAACCAATCACCAGTAATGAGAAGCCAACCTAAAAAGGAAAATCGAGAAGACAATATCACACAAAGGTATGACAGACTTCCAGAAAACAGAAAGGGAGAGGAGGCTACAAAGTAGGGAAGAAAGAAGAGAAATAACCTTAGCGTTGTAGAGAGGAATGAGTACTAGGGTGACCAACCAAGAAAGAAATCCGTCGGATTTGGGTCATGACCGACGAGAAGAAGGTGTGGAAGAAGAGGCATCCCCTATGGAAGAAGAACCGTGGATAGAACAACGAGAAGCTCTCCAATTAGAAGTTCCCCAGGAAGTAAAACCTCCAACAGATCTATGTACCTGGATACAAGCTATTTTCAAAGAGGACCTCACACTAGGAGCTAGTGACTTTGGTATCTGGAGCCAACTAGACGACGAGACATACATTGGTATACATCTCATTATCCGTCGACCAGAAGAAGGAAATTGGGTTATGCTTCAAGTGGTACCCTCCAACTCAAGTATCCACTTACTTTTACCGACACATGAAGGAGCACCCCCCCTACCAAATACAGCTTGGGAAAAAACAGAACATTCAGAACTGTGAAAAAATAATTGCAGTTGGACATCAACAGACGAAGTCGACACTAACCAACAACTGGTTGAAGAGGAAACAACAAAAATAACCAACATGAACGAGATTTCTGTCGATGATAGTTCTGCGGAGAGGAATAAGCAAATAACCCCACCACCCCCACCACCACCTCCACCACTGCCAGCTCCTGAAATCAGTGACAGTGACTCCAACATGGGTCACGGGTCAGCACACATTCCTCTGTATGAGGGTGATGAGGACCCCACATGACACTGGTTCATCTGTGAGTCAACTTGGGAGGCTAACCAAGTGATGGATGAAGACAGGCATATGGCACAGTTCGCTGGTGCCTTGAGTAAAAGGGCATTAACTTGGTACATGACCTTTTTTGAAAGAACCCCAAGAGCGGCCAAAGCCGAGATCAAAACGCAATTTCTATAATTTTTCAAAACTCTAGATGCAAAACATCTGGCAATAAAGAAACTAAGAACGACATCACAAAAGAAAAAAGAGACTGTCCGTGATTATGATAAACGATGGAAATACCTTATTAGCCAATTGGACTATGTTATTGATGAACAATTATTAATCCAATGGTTTCTTATAGGTTTATCATAGAAAATTCGTCGACACATAAGTTTGGAGACATTCAAAACTTTCGACGACGTGCTTACAAAATCTCTCCAAGTAGAAATGGATGAGGACATACCAGCATACTCCACTGATCATAGATTAGAAGAACAACTTGAGAGTGTACATAAGTCATTAAAAGAATTAAACCTCAAAATTCAAGATATCTAGTGAATGAAGTGCTCAATGGCCAGACATTCCACAGACACCCGTGGACAGGAAATCAGCTGATAGGACATTCGATTCATGTAGACTAAATTTTTTTGCGACATTTTCCAAGAGCATGGAGACCACTCAACAAAATATTGCCCGTTCAACATGAAGAACGGCAAGGCATCTTGGTGTGAAATCTGCGAAACAAAAAAGCATAACACGGCTGACTGCCATATGAACCTCAAGAACTGAAAAAATTATCATCCAGTCTATCAAACCAATGTAGTTGCACAAATTAATGAGCAAGACCATGAGCCGAATGATCAGAACAATCATATATATGACGGTCGAAGATACGAGCACCGGTATGACAATTGACGTGGAGGCTATGGAGGTCGAGGTCGATTCTCTAGGAATCAAGACAACCGACCACGTTGACCCATCCAATGTTTTACATGTTATAAGGAGGGACACTGACATGTAGACTGTCCATACAAGGATAGGACTGACCTTAAATTCTGTACTAATTGTGGCATAGGGGATCACTCATTAGAGGACTTCCCTATTATTCTTGACAAGATAACTAAAAAGAAGAACGTTAATGTCTTGTAGTATGTGCAAAAACATGATACTATCAATACAAAGAATTTACATATCATAACCCGACAAGGGACAAAAACTGGGAGTGATAACCCCCAAATAAGCAAGATAAAAGAGAAAAATGTTTATCCTAACCTAGTTAAAGAAAACAAATATATAAAGATGCAACAAATGTGTTTAAAGAATTTGCACGACAGGAAGAGGCTAATGATAATTGACATAACACAATAAAATAACTAATACAACTTGTACAAAAAGATAACTCAGTATCTCAGTTCGTCGACTTGATATATGAAATAAAACATAACAACACCGAAAAACAAACAAAGAATATCTGTATTTTAAATAAAAAAGATAAAAGTGATGCCAACCCACTTGTCGACCTAGAAATTAAAGGATACCACGTCTGACAAGTCGTGCTCGACTTTGGATCACAAGTAAACATCATGACTCGTGACATTTGGGAACAACTGGGAAGACCTCGACTATATGAGTCATGCATATACCTGAAACTAGCCGAACAAGGCCCAATTGAACCTATTGGAGTTTGGAAAAATATGGACACTACAATTAAGGGAATATAAACCAAAGTTAACTTAAAATCATTGACCATAAGGAAGGATCTAGCTCCTTCCAAATGTTAGTAGGTCGACCTTGGGGAAGCAAGAAGAAAGCATTGATATCCCAAGATAAAGAGAGAATAAAATTAAAAGGAAACAGACAAAATGTCATTGTACCTATTCATCCATCCGAAGGAGAACCTTGGAAAGAACCTATCGATGAAGAAGTTGATATCCGACAACTTTATTAGATACAAAATAATGCATATTATACAGAACCTAATATCTATGGAGAACTTCATTTGGGAAACCAAGACTCAGTAGGATATAATTCAGATGTAGAATTATATGATTGGGAAGTTAAGAAATATGAAACACAAGCAAGAGGGTGTTGGACTATCCAAAAATTATAGAAAAATCCCACCCGATAGTGCTTCATAGTGTCCATTGTCCCCAAAAATATTTGAGAAAAAAATTAGGGAATACCTTACTTTAAAACCTACAAATATAAATAATACACAAAAACTAGGATATAACAAAAGAGAATCACTAGTCATGCACATAGAACAAGTGTCCAAAAATATTGGTGAACATGGTCAACTACAAAGTTTAGTAGAAACTTTTATAGGACAAGCTCCTAGATGGTGGGATACCCATTAGACAAGACTGTAGACCTAGACAATAGCTTCGACTTACTTTGTAGAAAGGTTTGGGGGAAAGAATTTAACCAACCAAGCTCAGATATCTATTTTCATTCAAGGATAGAATCCATAAGACCATATTAATACATGTGAAAAATAATAGAGAAGACTTGGATACAAAGATGAATGAGCATGGCCAAACCTATTTCCATCAACCCTCACCGACTTACTAAACAAATAGTATAATATGGAGGGAGCCCAAGGTGAAACGTTCTTATGGCATCAACTCAGAGAAAATTTTATCGAAGATTTCAACTTTATGCCACAAAATGAGAATTTGGTCGAAACAACAAAGCAGATTGAAGAATTTATACAGTCGACAGAAAACAAGCCCTTACCAGAAAACCGACAGACAATGGACTATAACAATATAAAAATTGATATAATACCATAGTCGACAAGACTACAGTTAGAAAATGAAAATATAGAAGGGAAAAGTTTTGGATGGAAATCTAACCATGTCGAAACGACCAAACCTATTCACACAGTACTCAAAGTTCGAACCACCGACAAGGACGATACCGACCGAATGACTACAGCCGACTTCCCTGCCACATTCTCACAGTTTAAATAAGGAAGTCGACCAATCAATGATGCCAAAGCACAAGAATGGATAGATGCTAAGGTCAAAACTAGAGAATTCGACATCTCAAATGATGATCAACCAAAAATGGCAAAGATTGGAGACTGCTGGAGTGAAGAGTAGACAATAAAAATAGTGAACTTATTAAAAGAGTTCCAGGATGTATTTTCTAGAGATTATACAGATCTCAAAGGTTTAGTCCACAAAATGGGTGAAATGAAAATTGACACTAAAACGGATGTCTGACCTGTGAAGAAAAGGCCACATAAGCTAGCTCATAAATACAAAGAGATAGTCAAAAAGAATATTGATAACATGCTTGTAGTAGGCATCATCTACCCTATTGACTAGTCAGAATGGGCAAGTCCAATGGTCATTCAACCTAAGAAACATGATCTAACCAAATTGAGAATTTGTGTCGACTTTAGGGAGATACATAAAGTGACACTAACAGACCCATTTCCAACTCCTTATGAAGATGAAATATTGAATGAAGTTGCAGGACATGAATGCTACTCATTTACAGATGGATTCTCAGGTTATAACCAATTGCCAATAACTAAAGAAAATCAGAAAAAGTCAACATTTGTATGTGAATTAGGCTCATTTGCTTACAAGGTTATGCCTTTTGGATTAAAGAATGCACCTGCAATATTCTCTAGAATTGTGGTCAAAACATTCCAAGAATATATTTACAAAACCATGGCAGTATACTTTGATGATTGGAAAATATACTCCATGTTAACATATCATTGCAGGTGGCTAAGGCTTATGTTGGAAAGATATCGACAAATCCAGTTAGCTTTAAACATCAAGAATTGCATATTTGTGACCCCCACAGGGATATTTTTAGGACACATTGTCTGTAAGGAAGGTATTAAGGTATATTTTGCAAAAATCAAAATTATCCTTGACCTAAAACCACCAGTGAACTCAAAAAAAGTCAGAGTGTTACTAGGTCATACAGGCTATTATAGAAAATTCGTAAGATACTACTCAGATATGACCTATGCACCAGAATAACTATTAAGGGAAGATAAAGAGTTCAATTGTATAGAAGAGTACCATATATCATTTGAAAAACTAAAAAGAAAACTAGTCGAAGCACCAATCCTAAGGTTTCCAAATTGGTCGACTAAATTCCATGTCCACATCAACGCATCAAGTCTAGCAATAGGAGAAATCCTAACTCAGCTAGGAGATGATGGAACGGATTCCTATAGCATACAGTAGCAGAAAACTAAACAAAGCTAAAAGAAATTATTCGACGATAGAAAGAGAAGCATTAGGAATGGTCTTTGCACTACAAAAATATCGACACTATCTTTTAGCTAATCCATTTATATTTTACACTGATCATCATGCATTAAAATACCTTGTGAATAAGCCTCTACACCATGGAATAATTTGTCGATGGCTACTTCTATTCCAAGAATTTGAATTTAAAGTTGTTGTCAGACCAGGTAAGTTAAATGTTGGTCCCGAGCATTTATCTTGAATCGACACAGGAGAGAAACCAATAGGAATCGAAGATGACTTACCAGATGCACATCTATTTAGAATAGAAGCAATCTTGGTAGAGGTAGAGGAAATATATTAGTTTTTAGAACATGGACATGCACCAAAAGGCATGAGTACCAAAAAGAAACAGATCTTAGCCATGAAAGTTGTACCTTATAGCCTCATAAATGGATTACTGTACAAAATGGGTTTAGACGACATCCTTAGAAGGTGTGTACTAGAACATGAAAGAAACAACATTATGCATGAAGCACATTATAGACCTACAGGAGGACATTTCCAAGTAGACACAACTGCAAAGAAAATCCAACAATCGGGGTTATGGTGGCCGACACTTCACAAAGATTGCAAAAATTTTGTAAGCAAATGTGACAGATGTCAACGACTAGGTCAACCCCTGCCTAGCACAGAAATGCCTTTGATATCAGTAAACCCAAGTTTGACATTTGAAATTTGGGCCATAGACTTCATAGGACCATTTCCTATACCAGCAAGAAGAACAGGTGCAAGGTATATAATAACTGCAGTCGAATATGTAACCAAATGGGCAGAGGCAAAACCAGTCGACACATGTTCCAGTGAGATAGCTCCTAAGTTTATCTATGAGAATATCATCACCGTATTTGGATGTCCATTAACCCTAATTAGCAACTAGGGAACACACTTTATTAACAGAACTATCAAAACCCTAACCGACCAGTTCCAAATCCACCATTGTCGGAGTACATCATACCATCCTCAGTCGAATGAAGCAGTTGAAGCATTTAACAAAACATTAAAAAAGGACTAACCAAGATATGTAATGCTGATAAAGATGACTGGGATGAGAAGATACATGCAGTACTATGGGCATATATAACAGCATACAAACGATCAACCGACCAAATCCCCTTTCGACTAGTTTATGGACAAGAAGCAGCAGTTCCACTACACTTCTGACAACATACACCTATTATTGTAGAGATTCTACATGTCGATGTTGAACAAGGAAGAAATAAATGACTATTACAACTGAGTAAACTTGAAGAACACCGACTAATCATGATACAACATCAAGAAATCCATAAACAACAACAAAAATAATGGCATGACAGAAACATCAAAACCAAAAATCTGTCGGTAGGAGACCTTGCTTTACTATACAATAGTTGAGTAAAAGGAAAACCTAAAAAGTTACATACAAAATGGATGTGACCCTATGTTGTTGAAGAGATACATAGCAATGGAGTAGTTCAACTAAGGATGTTATTAGGTATAGTATTTCGGAAACTCGTTAATGAAGCCCGACTGAAACGTTAAAAAAGGAAAAAAAAATCATATAACGACCACAACGGTTAAACAAAAGCCATTAAAAACTAAAAATCCAAAAAACAAAATAATACCATACACGCATAAAACTATGATAGGAAATCACCACTTAGACAACCGACATCATGCCCATCGACATAATGCCATCGACCATTTTCATAATTGACACCAACCGATGACCTCGATAATCCCATCACGCATTCATGACCTAGAGTACTGAAACCAATTCACCATTACCACACACTCAAGTGTTCCAGTTGGAACATCACATCCACCATTAATACACCTACTGACAAGAACATCTAACGCGTCCCCTATAAATACTGAACCACCGAAGGATCATTCACTGCAATTCAAATAGAGAGAGCATCAGAGCAACCAGGTGACTGAAAACCAAGAGCACTATAGTAAAACCGAGCCCCATACCGACAAGATGGCACCCAAATAGACCTGAGCCTCAGCCAAATCCAAGGAATTACAGACTATAGAAATACCATTAGTCATAAGACTAAAGAACATCAAGAACGGTAAGGTGCAGGAGGGCTTATGGAAAAAACTATGGGCAAAGATAAAGGAATGGGCTTATGTTGACAAGAAACCTACTCTAGCTGCAGAGAAAATACAACATAGTTCCATTGTAAACTATGCCAACATGCCGCTCATGGCTAGCTTCGGTGGCACAAAAGAAACAATCGTCAAGTTTGTCATAAGTCAGTACCATAACACCTGGTTTTACTTCGACCGACTGGTCGACATATCTGGAGAAGTTATTTCCAAGATGACAGGGTTATCAAACAAAGGAGACCTAGTACCAGTTGGTATAAAAGAAGGACTTGTCGAAGAACTAACCGGGTAACCATCGGGAAAAAAATCGAAAGGGTTAATGATTAGTCAAATCACAGCTTGAACGCCATAGATTGTGGCCAAAATAATAGCTATAACACTCACCATGGCAGGTCGTGGAAGTGACCTCAAACTAGATATGTTAGAAGCAGTCGACACCATTTCAACTAATGGAAAGATATACAGATGGGCTGAATATGTCACTGACATGATTAAAACCATCTGTGAGAAATGCCAAGAGACGGGAGGAATTGTCAAGTTCCCATCCCTTATCTTATGGATAGTAATGTACTCTATTTTCCCTGAAGGAGACAAAAATTTTCAGGAACTAACAAAATTCCACATGTCGATATTCAAACCCTTCTCCCAGAAAGGAACAATGACAGAACTTGCCAACAAAAAAGTGCTCTTGGAAAAATGGCTCCAGTAACTCAAAGTCCACATGACCAGATGGAGGGTGCCTCAAAAAATCCGACAAAGTCTACCCAAAAATGCCCACATTCAGCTAGAACTCAACCATACTGTGTTGTGGTACATGTAGGGCACCAAACCAAATGCAAAGACCCTCGACTATTATCCGTTAGCCAAACAGATATTTCAGGAGCTGTCTCAACAAGCTGGAACAAAAGTACCAATACTGGCAAGGGAAAAGGAAACCGACTTCTCAATAGAGGAGCCATTGAAAGACCAAGAGAAGGAAGAGGATTATGAGCTTAACCTCTACATTATTACCTTTGTGTCAAAGGAGAAATTGGTCAAAACTATTGGTTGACTACAAATCATAATCAAAGCTTCAACTGCACAGAGGGTAGAAACACATACATAAGAAGCACATGCAGAACAATCGGTAATCAATCTGGCTGAAGAAAATCTCATCCTGACTCAAGAACCAAGGGAATAGATAGAAGCTAAAAACCCAGAGTACGCTATCACCAAATTGTCGAAGGAGATAACAGCTGCAAGAAAGAGGAAAAGAACACAACAACAACAACAAGGGAAAGGTAAGCATAAGCTTATCATTACAAAGTCATCAGACAATGAAGAGGAACTGGAAGCTACGGACATCGACATAATAGAATATTCCACAACAAACAAAGTGCCAGTCGAAACCCAATTCCAGAGATTTGTCGAGACATGAGCACTACAAGACTGACCAAATAAAGTGAATATCAAACAGACTTCGATGCCGGAAACTATCGTAGATATTGTGTCTACACCCCCACCTCCATCTCCGACAAGAATAACAGAAGAGCTAGTACTAGAATAGCTCTCAATAATCCCACTCGACCTATGTAAAAATTCTATGTCAGAGGCTGTGAAGGAGAAATTCGACTGAGACAGAGACCTCTAGGAATTTATTAAAAAAATGCCTGAGATATTCACGTCAGTGCAAAAACTCTCTACCAAATCACCTTTGTTTGAAGCTGGTGGATCATGAAAACCTGGCCAAATACTTTAGGGGCTAAAAAATTTTGCAACTGTGACTTCAACCTTCGAGAGGAATCCCAACAAGGAAGCTGAATTTGTCACACATCGGACCATGACTATCACTCTGACTGAACCTGAACTCCACCTACTAGCCTCTGAATTGACCTGAGGAGAGGAAGAAGAAAATATCGAGGACATAAATCGAGAAATCAACCAACTCTTCTCTGACTTGGACTCACCTCCCTAGACCGACAATCCACCACTTGACCACATTTACACCAACCCAATCACACCCGACCATTTACAAACCCCATCACCACCACCACCACCACCCCCCAACTCAGAACCTGTAATCCAACCAGTTGCACCAGAACTAACCCTATTGCAACCATTAGCACCAACCACATCCACTTCTAGACCACCTGCATCCGAACAAATAGAGGTAGTAGTCATCTGACCGCCCCAAACATGAATACCATAAACCACTGCTGCACAACAAATAGAAAATACAGACTCGACTTTTGCAGGTACACAGGTGCCGAAACAAGCAAAAGTGGAGAAGCACAAAAAGAAGATAAATAAGAAGGACCATCATGGACAGCCATCAATGGTCCACATCAATCTAGTTGGGTCAACCACTACGGTTGATGCAACCCAATTAAGAGATCCATAGCTAGAACAACTACTGTAAGCGCCAGAAGTTGAAGCAAAGACAAGGAACCAGCATAGATGTAAGAAACTAGACAACAAGAAAAAAGAACAAGTTAAGTTCCTTAACAAGTGCAGGGACCTGGTCCAGTCTATGATACCAGGACCAGTAGAGGTCGACACCGACAAACTGCTAGAAAGAGCTTATCAACTATTTGAAAGTGTGGTGGTGGCGCTTCAAGCACAGATTCAAGAAACAAAAGAAGAGTGGAAAGAAGAAACCATCTGACTACTGATGGAGCAGCACACAACCTTTTTCAAAGCCTACAAAGTGTTGCAAGATCACATGGAGGAGCCTGTCATCACCAAAGAAGTACTGAGAGACTAGCCTGCTTACTACAAGAAAGTCTGTCAGTGCACCAGGAAGACCCGACAAGAGGTCCAAGCGCTTGAGAAGAGGAAAACCACTGACGAAGCACTCAGAAGCACAATTGAGGATCAAATAGTGCTTGAGACAACTAAACTCCAGAAGCTTGAGCGAGAAGCACATCAGTGGGTGCATCAATCCATTTCCAGCCTAGAAAAAGTAGACATCATCTGCCCACAAATGAAATGACTCATGGAGATAGCAGAGGAAAAGGACCAGCTTATGGGTCCCGACATGGAAATAATAGCTGAACTTTCCATTCAAGAGAAAATGTCGATCTTGTCAAGTCTGACGACACTCACCATCGACATACAGAAAATATTACAGAGTTGGATAGATTTCCAACATCATCTAGTAGTGATAGCCCCAAAAATTGTCAAAGTTTGGGTACAGAAAAGACTAACCATTAGACTTCACAGCCCATAAAGATCAAGCACAAAATAATGACTACTTAGATAGACAAGGAAGTTTTTGTACCTCCCTATTTCTTTAGGACGAAGAAAGATTTTTTTCATGGGGGACATGTTGGAGGAGCAAGTTGGTATGCTGACTTGAACGATAGCCGACTAAACTAGAGATTAGTTAGGCCACCTAAAGTCATGTCAGTTCACTGAACCAATAGGTAGTTATTTTGTAACTGTTTTGTAATCATATATATTAGGCTGTTGAGCCAGATGAGAACTTGGTTCAGTTCTTTGTATTGTATGGACCCTCTAATGCGAATATAATCTGTTATTCTATCTACTTGTTCTTGTCTCTTGTCTCTATTATGTATGTATGTTTTAGTTTGTATTATTGGTAACCTTATGTGATCTGTGAGATTACAACAAATACTATACTTAATTATAATATTAGAATCCTCAAAAAATACCCTTCTTGAGAGTTTTAGCTTGGTGGACTTTGGGTTGACTACTCTTACCTTTCAATGCGTTATACCAAAATCTTGTCACCACCATGTGATAAGATCCTTGACTTACATATTTTCCCTTAATCCCAACACTTGGAGAGAAAACCCATGTTGATTGTCAATCTTTCATGAAAATACTCAGCACCGCACTTTCTTTTTTAACCATGAGTGGCACCCACTCAGCACTGCATGTATCTTGTTTACCATAAGTGTTGCCACTACTTATAGCCTTTGGTCCATAAGTGTTTTTAACCTGAACCGCTCTGTCATAAAAGGCAAAAGGTGGTACCCTGAGTAAAATGGGAAAAAGAGAGGTTTCTCGAGTCTTCCAAATCACGAACCTCATGTCCTCTCTTATCCCTATCATTGTGGGTCAGTTGAGCTCGAGATCCCCCATCATAGGATCTTAGAGGCCACCTCATCCACAAATCTCTCAACCATTCCTATCCATTGAGACTTATAAATACAAGCTCATGTCCATTGTTGAGCGGGGGAACCATAGAGGTATTGTTATGTTGTTGGATTGACCACTTGGCCCAAGCCATTGGAGATAATAGAGAGAAATGTTGGAGCTTATGGGGATGAAGTATTGGTTTCATGGAGACGCATGTTGACACTAAGGCTTAATTGGTTGTAAACTTCTCCATTCATCTTAATGCAAAGCTGATTTTTGTCCCACATTACTGTTGTTTTTATTTCACATGTAAATGTTGTTATATTCCTTAGTCACTAACATGGATCAGTGGATTATGTTTTCGTAGCTTTGATGTGTTTTTGTGTTTAATCTAACTGTAGGAGCACAGGTCTACTATCGAAGCGGCATTCCAGGTATCTACGACATCCAGGGAGGGTCTCCATCCTTCATTAGAGGAAATTTCAACTCAAAATGGGCCTTTTAACTTTAACTCAGATTCCATGTCATCATGTGTTAGCCAATGATATTGCTTTAAATTTGAAATACAGTTTAGGTCTTAAACATTTTTTAATATAAATTTGGGGATAGGTATCATAAAAAACTACCTTTTTTGTTTGTATTTTCGACATATCTCCCTATTTGTTTATTCAAATTTCGGTTAGGAGAACTCATTGGATGCAGAATTAAATTCCGAATCCAACGAGCACCCACTCAGCATACTTTTGATGGACCCCATTACCCGAAAAATAAGAAATACCCGTAAAAACGTGATGATGACATCATCATCATGCTTTTTTCAAGTATTTCTTGTTTTTTGGGTAATAGGGTCCATCAAAAGTATGTCGAGTGGGTACTCATTGGATGTGGAATTTAATTCCACATCCAACGAGCTCTCTCGATCGAAATTTGAGTAAAAACACGTGGAGATATGTTGAAAATACAAACAAAAAAATAGTTTTTTCTTTTCTTCCTCCAAAATTAATAAATATTATTTTATTATTTTAACTATTATTTTATTAATTTTTTTTAGGAGGCCCATTTTTAGGTGAAATTTCCTCTAATGTGTCGGTCATTTGTTCTGGATCTGAACCATTTAGACCAAAGAAACAACTTCTGTCCGCAGAAGGTGAAATATTCTTGTTTATAAATCTGGTGACTCTACTGGGGAATGAATATACGTATCAGTTGATATGATCTTCCTTAGTTATTCAACTCTTGTCTGAATCCAAGCTCCTTCTCCAACTCTCTTCAGTCAGATCTACTATCTGAATTGTGTATTTTGCAGTCGCTTTGATTGTTATATTCCCTTTGCATTCAAAGAGAGTTTGTGTTTCTTGCATTATATTTTACATTATTTTCTTTGATTGAAACCTCTTGCTCTTTTCTGTAGATATTGTTAATTGGAATTGGAAATATACATTTCATTTTCATTTGTAGGCTTTGGTTTGTTTTGGACTTGGAATGCATGAATGATCCATGCTGTTTCGAGTCTTTCTTTGCTTGGGGTGATTCTTGTTTCCTTTTTGCATGCTGATTTTTTCAGTGCTTGGTAGAAAAGATTGGTTCTTCATTTCCTTGTCTGTTTCAAAGAGAAGTTTTATTTTTCTCTCTCTTTTGCTTTAATTACAAGTTTGTTGAATGTTTTTCTTCTGGTTTCATACATGATTGTTTGAAATTCTATATCTTACTTTCATTAAGAAGAAACATTTGTTTTCAGCTTTGCGTACATTAATGTAAGTTTTGTTTGGAAACGTTAGTGAAATCATCTTTCCATTAAGTTTTTATGCATCTTTTTCAAGCATGAAAAGATAGGAAACATTTTTGGTTTATTTATGTTCGATGTTCTCTAGATCTCTTTTTTATTTTCTTTGAAGATTGTTGGGGTGCATTGATATTTTGATTTTCATTTGAAAAGATAGAATTGCATTTGCATTTGGGTGTGCATTTTTGGGAAGAAAAGTAAATCTCTCTCCCTCTCTTAGGTAGAATTTCATTGAAGAGGAAAACTTGCATTATCATATAAATCAATGTGCATATTCTTTAATTTCAAGTTTTCACTCCATGGTTCCACCTAAACGCACAAGATAAAATTAACAGTAATACGAGGTTAAAACTTGTAGCAATTTGAATGATAAGTTTGAGATGTGTTCGAGCATCATTAAGCATAGGAGTTGTCGTTACTTGTCCACATTACATCCTGGGACTCGCACGGTTCTTCCATATACCGTCGGTATATAAAATAGCCTTTCATGTATCCTTGAGGTATATAGAAAGGTACTTCATGTACTCAATTGTATATAGGAAGGCCCCTTGTGAATGGTTATGCATTAGACAACACTACTACCGATTTGAGCTCCCATGTACCTTGCGTATATCGAGAGACCCTTTTAGGAATCCTCAAACCATATGAGTTATCCTTTTGGCCTGTTCTATGAGGTTCCTGACTCTTATCTATTCCTTTCACATGTTTGATTGTTTCTTTTAGTTTGAGTAGTACTTGCTTTTGTGTGGTAGTTAGGGGGTTATTAGAGAGTTTATAGATGGCATCCTCATCAGGGACTACCACTCAAGAGGTCCCTTTCTGAGGTGTACCTTTTGTATTCCCTCCAAGTGAAGGTATTGGTCCTCCCTTTATTGCCACTCTAAATCTTCCTGGATTAACTATAGGATTACCGATATGGTTGTTTAATCTGGTAATTCCTGTTACACCTAATGTCTCAAATGTCACCTCTCCTCTAAGAGAGGATCAAACTCAACCTAATCCCTCTCCTTCTTCGTCGGTTGTTGTTTCACCCCTTTCTTCTTCTTCACTTGACCAAATCTCTATGCTTAGTAGTCATGTGGATAAGAAGAAGAAGAAAGGAAAGGGTAAGAAGAAGAAGGATAAGAAAGAGAAAAATCAGCAACCATATGCTCTTAATGGTACCCATTCTAAGAGAACACTCGGAAAACCCAAGTTCCCTTGTAAGCTTTGCAAGGGGGACCACCTTCTTAAGAAGTGTCCTGGTCTCTCCCATGTACAAGAAGAGTGGTCTAAAAGGTCCAAACCATCTATTTCATCGACCTTTGATCATCATGTTGATGATACTCCCTCAAGCAGTGACGCATTGGTAAAAGGTTGTTAGGGTAAATTCTTGCATCCTTGTTTGATATGCAAGGCTATGCATCATAATTTTCTTTGTCCAAGCATGGATAAAGCTTCATGTTGGTTGGAAAATATTATTGATCATCAACAGGTGATTCCAATAAATGATAGTAAGTTATCCCTCGATCCCACACTGGTTGACCAAGTGGTCGATTTTGATTTATCTATGGTTGATCCCACTCTTCCTTTGGAGAGTGAAGTTAACGTGGTCAAGTTGGTGTCATTTCCACCCGATCCCACTCTTTCATCAGAGAGTGTTAAGACAGAAGTAGTCTCTTTCACCAAATCTTCTTCTTGTTCTTCTCTTCCAGTAGAGAATGAACTGAATCCTGCTAAATTTTTTATGCTTCATTCTGATTGTTCTCGATAAGAGGAAATTTTTCTATTTCAACAGAACCCTCTCTGAGTAGCGAGGTTATTTCCTTTGACTGGAGTAACCTAACAGAGTCTCGTCTTCATTTGAGTGTTTCTTTCTAGATACTTGTGAATGTTACTGCTAGGAAGATACTTTGGACTATTGTTAATGAAGGGGATTTTGTTAGTATTATATCCTCAACTGCTTGGAAAGCTTTAGGTTCTCAGCTTGTGCCAGCCACCAATCAAATATTGGATTTTAATCGAAGACCTACAGTGCCTTTAGGGATCCTTCCTCAGTTGCCTATTACATTAGCAGGGAAAACTGTCTGTATTGATGTGATGGTGGTCTAAGGTCCTTTATATTTTAATCTGCTCCTTGGACTGAAGACTGTAGTGTCCACACTCTTTAGAGTTATGCATTTTCCTCATGATGGGAATATTGTGACCATTGATCAAATTTCTTTTGTTACACTTGACCATCACATCACTCCTAGTAATCAGACTACCTTGAATGTGACGCATGTTCTTGTGGTTCCTTCCCCTTCTTCTAGTTAGCTTCATCCCATCATAGGTAAAATGGGGGCCATGGCTCTATTCTATGGATATCATAATGGAGCTAAGACGCTAGCATTTATGTAATGGGGGAAACCTACCAACCTCTTAATATCATGTTGGATAGGAGCAGGTTTGAGAGCATAGTTTACCTTTTGGTTTCAAGTTTGCATAAAAATGAAACCATGTAGTGATCATAGTTCCCATTCTATGTCAAGCTCGTTTAAAAATGAAACAAATTCCTGCGAGCATAGTTCTCATTCTATGTAAAGCTCGTTAAAAAATGAAACAGACACCTGTGATCATAGTTCCCATTCTACGTCAAGCTCATTAAAAAATGAAACAGATGTCTGAGAAAAGTTCCCATTCTATGTCAAGCTCGTTAAAAAATGAAATGGATCTCCTCAAGCATACTTTACCTTTTGGTTTCAAGCTTGTATAAAAATGAAACCATTCTTGAGCATAGTTCATTTTCTATTTCAAGCTCGTTAAAAAATGAAGTAGGTTTCCTTAAGCATAGTTTACCTTTTGGTTTCAANAACATAGTTACCTTCTATTTCAAGCTTGTGTAAAAATGAAATAGATCCCCTTCCCTTGATTCGAGTCTTCCCTTTAGTGTTAGAACTTGAACCTTCTTTCCACTTGCCTTATTCTCATTATTCCTACCCCCCTAGTGAACATTTTCACATTAGTAACCAGGTTTTTAGGTTGGGTATGGAAGAAGTATTGTCAAATGAAACGAAGCTTGGGGGCATGTAGAGCCACTAACAACCATGCTAGGGGTAGGCTTCATTAGCAATCATGTTGGGGGAAAGATTCTAACCTTTGTATACCATGTTAATGGGATTTTTCAAGCATAGTTTACCCATTGGTTTCAAGCTTGCATAAAAATGAAACCAATCCCTAAGAATTCTTTCAACTGATCTTCGAGCTCATTAAAAATAGTAAGATGGTGTTGAGCTTACTTTTCATTTTTTGTGCTCTAGTTAAAACATGAAATTTGGTTTGAGATTAGTTTATTACTTTCTTGTGCTGTGGATTCAAACATGAAAAATTCTAATAGAGTCTTATTTAAAATATTTTCGGGCTCCTTAAATATGAAAAGATTATCGAGCGATCTTATCTTCTTCACACTCATTAAATCATTTGAAGAGTCATTTTTATGATAGTAGGTTATATCTTTCTCGGTTCGGGTAGACTATTTACAAAAAAGGAACACTCCAGCCAATCATGACTAGAAGAGTTCTCTAAGGTATGATTTTACACTTTTTTGGGACTAAATCATATGAAAAAGGACCCCTATGGACTCTTCTTTCGTAATCCTTTAGACTCTCTAAACATGAATGATACCAAGTTTTCTTTCATTGGACTCATTAAATTAAACATTGAGAGACCCATTTTTTAGAACGAACCCCTCCTCTCTCAGGTTCGTAAAAGATATGAGTCTGGACTTGTCTTCCGATAAGCTATATAGAGTGTTTGTTACCCTCTTTGAACTTGTAAAACCGAAAAGAGGCACTCATTGATCATGATGGGGAAAATGGGAATGGAATCATTTTGCAATTAAATGGCAGTAGTTTGTTGTTACCTTTGAACATGGTACTTGTCTGCATTTCATGTTAGTTAATTGGGTATTCATCTAATCTCCATGACGATCCACTTTCATGAGTCATGCTACTCCTTTGAGTCTTTCAAAAGAATGCATTGTCCATTGTCGTATTGTATGTTTGTCTCGTCCAATCATGCTTCCAAGTATTTCATCGTGCCTCCCGATGTTCGAAGGGAGTTTGAAGAAGTCTTACCTTTGCAGTCAACACAATCTTTGTGTCAGTACTTTTGAGTCAGTCCTATGGTTACTACATTCACATCATTCCAGAACTATGTTTCAATTTTCATGTCGTCGATGTGGGACTCATCATGGCCCTCCTTCGACGCGACTATTCCCGTCGACATCAGATGATCATTCGTGAAATAGTATTAGAAACAAAAAATTAGTACCTTGAGATCTGTATGCCTTAATGACATCTCTCGCTCTCGACATAGGTTTGCATCATTGACCTTTGATCGATAGAATTGACTGGGTGTTCGACATCAGGACATATATTCACACTCAGTAGATTGTACTAGGGTACCTTGGGAATCATTGACATCAATGGTGATCTCCCCCACACTTGTTAATAGTTAACATCATTGGCCGGTAATCAAGTGGTTTCTACCATGTTCGACTTCAGATCATTGTAAGCACATGGATAGAATCGTACTTTGTGGAAGACGAGATGAAGACCCTGGGTATTTGTTTAAAGTAGTCATTGCTTTTCCACCAGGTTGCAATGGAGTTTTGTATATCTAGCATGGATCCACATTTGCATGGTCATGGCTATGCTCAAATTTGTGTTTGTATGACATAGATCTACATTCTATGTCTGGTAGCTATGCCTAAGTTTGAGTCCTCTATCACATGGATCTACGATGTATTCTAGTAGCCATGCTTGTTTATTCCTCCCATGGATCTGCCTTGTATTGGTCAGAATCCATGAGTTGGTTACTTGTGTCTATGAGTCAAAAATATTGGTGTTCTACAGATTCCTACTTGACGAAATGCTCCGATCGAGCCAACATTTTCACCTCGTAGCGACGACTTGTTCTCTCAAATCTCTCATTTATCGTATCCCTCTAAGACTCATGCTTTGGGGGGCATTCTATTATACCGAAATCCTATCACCACCATGTGATAAGATCCTTGATTTACATATTTTCCCTTAATCCCAGTACTTGGAGAGAAACCTATGTTGATTGTAGTCTTTCATGAAAATAATCAGCATCGTGCTTTCCTTGTTAAGCATGAGTGGTACCTTGCTCGCACTACCTGTATCTTGTTTACCGTAAGCGATGCCACCACTTATAGCCTTTGGTCCATAAGCATTTTTAACCTGAACCGCTTTGTCATAAGAGGCAAAATGTAGTAACCTGGGTAAAATGGGAAAAAATAGAGGTTTCTTGAGGCTTCTAGATCATGAGCCTCGTGTCCTCTCTTATCCCTATCATCGTGGGTCAGTTGAGCTCGACATACCCCATCAGAGGATCTTAGAGGCCACCTCATCCACAAATATCTCAACCATTCCTATTCATTGAGCCTTATAAATACAAGTTGATGTCCATGGTTGCAGGGGGGAACCATAGAGGTATTGTTATGCTGTTGGATTGACCACTTGGCCCAAGCCATTGGAGAGCATAGAGAGAAAATTTGGAGGTTATGGGGATGAAGTGTTGGTTTCATGGAGATGCATGTCGACACCAAGGCTTAATTGTTTGTAAACTTCTCCATTCATATTAATGCAAAGTTGATTTCCATCCCACATTACTGTTGTTTCAATTTCACATGTAAATGTTGTTAGATTCCTTATTTACTAACATGGATAAGTGGATTATGTTTTGGTAGATTTGATTTGTTTGCATGATTAATCTGATTGCAAGAAACATAGGTCTACTATTGAAGCGAAATTCTAGGTATCCACGACATCTAGGGAGGGTATTCATCCTTTGTCGGTCATTTGTTCTGGATCTGAACCATTCAGACTAGAGGAATAGCTTCTGTCTACAGAAGGTGAAATATTCATGTTTACACAATGCATGGAATATATCCCATAGAAAACACAAAAGAAAAAATTAAATCCTTTATATTAAAAAGTAAGCGTGGAGATGGCATATTGACGTGTAGTTTAACAAGTATGTCATGTCTCCTTGTAAACATTTGTGTGAGAACTTTTATTGTGAGGTTCTTTCTTCCTTTGACAGTGATGATGGTGCTTTCTACCTGCGATAATTACCATGGAGGGTTGGAGGCCTTCCTGTATTGAAGGAAAAGGATCCCATGAAACTACGTGTTTACTCTATCGATGAACGAGTATCTTGTCCCTTGTTTTGGTGGTATAGTCTGTTTCAGGTTCCCTTTGTCCATTTTTCTGTTACTTTTCTCTCTTGAGCAATTTTTGTATGGGTGTTTTTTGCACCTTTTTGTAAGCTCTATTATAGGGTGTTATTTTCATAAGTTGTTTGGCTTCTAGTAGTATTGTCTCTTAGCATGGTTGGATACTCAAGCTATTGAGCACTGTTTGTGTGTTTTGGATGGATATGATACCCAGTATCATAGATATGTATATCGTTACCTTTGATTCTAATGAATATCAAGGAACTGCTATTTTTCTTCTAAAAAAAAAGAGAACTTCAATTGTTGATACCATGGTGGGAGAAAAATACACTTTGAAATGTGAATCAACTTGGAAAGTAACTAACAGGTAACATGTAAAGGAATAATGGATAGGTAAAAGCAATTGATTTTATATAAAAAAATGTTTTTAATAAAAACTACTAAATAATAATTCTATATTTTAAATAAAATTGTTATTTAAAAATTCTATTTTTTAAATAAAAACAATTACTTTAGGGAAATGAGTTAATATATCAATAAGCAACAACTTTGATGGAATTTTGGAGGATAAGGGGAATTTGATGAAAGATGATGAAAATAATGATGTTTTAAGAGGAATTTCTTTGGCGAGTATATTTGTGAACATTCCAACAATGAAAATCAAAGCTCTTCTTTGCATGCACACTACCAGAATGTAAATTTTTTTATAGGGCCAAATTATTGAACCGAAGAGGTGCACTCTACAGCCCAGTAGTGGAGATATGTGTAAATCCTTTCATGCTCATCCTAGATTTGAAAATTTCCTTTATAAAGAATAATAAAATGTTATTAAAAATGACATGTTGACTTAAATTAAATTTAAATTATTTAGAATTGCATATATATAAAACAACATAAATTAGATAAACTAAAATCATAACATTGGATTACACATTTCCTCAACATTTCCACTTTATAAAAGGGTTTTCACATTAAGAGATTTGATTCCTCTCAGTGCTTGGTAGATCCCCTTTTATATGGATCTATGCTATTTGTACCAACATTTGGCAGGGGATCGAGTCCTCCTTGTGAGGATCCAAGAACCTGCAGACCCTATGCATTTTGTTGAACTATCTTTGACATTAGCAACATGCATTGCTCATAAAAATTTGCTTACCATTCACTACAAACCATGGATTCACTACAAATGGGAATAAAGAGTATCAATACTCCATTGGTTTGGAGTGTTTCATCTCATTCCCAACTTGTTTCAAATATTGCAACCCTTCTCTTGTAATTGCTAAAAAAAACTTAAAGCACACTATAAACTGAAATTGGTTACTCCAAACTACACTTGTTGAAAGAAAACCTCACTCTACAAATTGAAGGAAATGATTGAAACATCAAGATTATTTATTTACAACTCCTACACTAACTTGCAGACACAAAATTGATATTTATATATAAACTTACAATGAAGCCAAGTAAAATTGGACTGTCGAATTGACTATATTCTTTGGAACTGAGTGAAAAGATGTAGAAATAATATCATATTTGAAAAAAAAATTGAATAATCAACTTATACCTCATGCTGCAATTTGTTTGCAGGAACAAAGTGGCAACATTAAAGACTCCCGAAGAAATTGATTTCATATAAGTGGCAACAAATCTCAAAAATCATAATTTACATTTCCAACTGATCTAGAAGAGTAGACTACTAATGTACATTTTTTGTTTCATTTATGAACCCATAATCCTCTTGAAATAACTCATGTATATCAGTTGTTTTGTTATAATTAGAGGCAACAATAAAGTCTTGAAACTATTGATTTACTTCTTAGGCATGAAATCCATGATTCTCAAGATAATGATGAGAATCAATAGATAGTAATACAATATTATCAATTTCAAGAGCTGGGACATCATGCACAATTAAATCTTTTTTTTTGATGCAATGTTTCTTGATGCATCTTATTGTTATTAACATATTCAACTTCATTATCTTTCTATAAATAAAATCCTTAACCGAAATTTGAAAACATTTGTTGCCGAAGATCATCATAAGTAAAAAAAGGTTGTTGATTTCCTATATCAACAGTAATATGATGAGGAGCAATAACATGATAATCTCATAGCAGGATCTAATAAATTTTTACTATGGTCAACTAAAAAATATATTATCATATAAATAATCATCAAACTGATTTGAAAAATCACCACAAGCATCATCTATATCCATGTCCATAGGAAAATATGAAAATTATATTTACCTTGACACCTACGCATTCTATCTTGAAAATATAATCACATTGGGGCACTTCAAATTATTTCCAAATAATGTCTTGTCCATTCTGATTCCCTAGTTTTCTGATGTTGTGCACAAATTCTAGCAATTGAAAATTTGAAATAATTTCTTTGTCTATCTCTATCCCAGATCAACTTTAGTGTGGAATTCAAACACTATTATGAATATGAGAAAAGTTTTCCGAACCTCCTGAATTGCCACAAATACAATAGATATTGATCTCACCCAATCCATCGAAATGTGAATGAAGTTAGAAGAAAACCCCAAAAAACAAAACATATAAAACATATCCTCTAGAGCCACTCCACAATGACAATGAAATTTGGACAAATGATTCCTTATTGCAACATTGAAATAAAATTGCTTCTTCACTTGGCACAATACAATGGTGATGGTAGACATTTCCTTGCTCTTTTGCTAGCCACACTTTAATTCAACATTTGATTTTTAACTTTAATCACATTGAAGAGTTTATTGGTGTTCTCCTTGATATTTTTTCATGCACTTAGAATTCTAATTTCCCATCCATGAGTAGTCTTTATTAGTGCACCTTTGGTTTTTGGTTTTAACACATTCCTACACAAAGACTCATTCGAGAGTAATCGTTTGATACTTTATGGATTTACCCTGCACAATTTTCATCCCTAGTTTGAAAAGGAGCTGCATAACTTGAAATTTGAGCAATGAAAGTTTCTTCAAGCAGTGCATCATGGTTGTTAATGTCAGAAGATAACCATCGATGATATAACACAAATGAAAAATAACTACTATTGTCAACACTAGGAACTTAACACTTGTATATTCTTTGTTGACTTAATCATTTTAGCTTGGCGAACTTTGGTTTGAGTGCTTTTGCATTTCAATGCATGGGATATATATCATACGCAACATATCAACAAGAAACGACTTTGACAATTTTGTTGGAATTTTGGAGGATAAGGGAAACTTAACCCAAGATGATGAAAAGGGTGAATATTTTAAAGGAATTAATTTTGAAAGAATATTTTGAACATCCCAACAGTGAAAATCAGGGCTCCTCTTTACATGCATGATGCCAGAATGTAAAATTTTCGATGGGGATAGATTCTGGTACCAAAAGATTATCAAGGGCTTCCTGAAAACTATCAACAGAAACTATGAAGTCATCCATATAGATTTCCACATAGTCATGTATCAGGTCAGCAAAAATCCTCAACAAAGCTCATTGGAAAGTGGTGGAGACATTGCACAACCCAAAGGGTAAAACCATATAGGCATATGTATCCCATGGACATGTAAAGGTAGTTTTGCATTGGTCCTCCAATGCAATATGGATTTGATTATAGGTACTAAATCCATCTTATAAGGAAAAATATTTCTTATTGGCTAAAGTATCTAATACTTAATCTATGAATGGAAGAGGAAAGTAACCTTTCAGGGCTGCTTTGTTCAACATATGAAAGTCTATATAAATTCTCCATTTTCTATTTTTCTTAAGAACTATAACAAGAGGGGAAACCCACCTACTATCAGATATTGGATAAATAGATTTTGTGGTAAGTAATTTTTGTAGCTCTTCTTTGACAATGTATTTTAGAGATGGGTTCATTATGTGTTGTGGTTTCCTAACATGCCTATTATTCTCATGTATATTAATGTGATGAATAAATGTGTTAGGATGAATACCATGTCATGTATCTTCATAATCCCAAGAAAAAGCACTAGATTTTTCTTCATTACTTGTACTAATTGATCTCGTTGGGATGGATCTAGGCTAGAATTTATAAGTAAAAAATTTCCTAGACCAATATCCACAGGACTAGTAACTACAAGAAAAAAGGCCTACGGTGATGGTCATGCATGTGACAAACCTTAAATGGCCATCGCCAAAGTCACTTATGGTGATGGGATATGAAAAAAAGTCACCGTAAGCTATTTTGGTGACAGTTCTTTAAATCATGTCACCAGATCCATTTTTGGTGACAATATTTCTTATGATGGACCTTAAACAGTGATCACCAAAGTTAGTTATGGCTATGGGATACGAATTTTTTTTTTATTTAAGTGATTTTGGTGATAGTTATTTAAATACCATTACCAAAACCATTTTGGTGATAGTCATGCCTATGACAAACCTTAAACGATCATCATCGATGTTACTTATTGTGATGGGCTATGAAAAAAGTGTCACCATAAGTACTTTTAGTGACATTCCTTTAGATCTTGTCACCAAATCCATTTTTGGTGACACTTTTAGTGATGGTTGTTAAAATTTTGTTTCCAATGCTCTCTTTAGTGACATTTATGGTGATTGTTAGTGGAGTTTTCTACAGTTGAAGCTATGTCTCACTCTCCTATTTCTATGGGGTGGGTGAATTCCAATTGATAGAATAGGAGTTTGAAAAGAGGAGGAGAGGAGAATACCTCTTATAGCCTTGAAGTTTGATGAAATTTCTTGATAATTGATATTGCATCCCTTTGAATCTCCTGCACACCTACAAATATACATATAAAATCCTTCCTACTGTCCTACCAAACAATTTAAGAAATTTAAGCTAGATCTAGTTTCCTACCAATTCATATTCAAAATAAAACTTGGAGGGAAAACATTGAACAAGAGTTGAAGGGAAAAGTGAATCCATTCATAATAGATGAAAATGGAGAAACACTTACAATCCTTGAAGGTGCCTTCCTTATCCTTTGCTAAGACTTAGTCCTCTACCATTCATGCCTTTGATTCCCAAAAACCCTTGTAATAGAAAAGCCATTTCTAGCCTTCAATTCCTCCAACATGCCTTTACTCTCACTTTCTATCTCCTTAATTCACCTCATATTCCTTTATTATATAGAATTGGGATTTGTGAACCCAAGTACTAAACTTGAATGTAGGACTAAACGTTTTCCATAATTTTTTATTATTTTCATTCAAAACCCACTTTTCATAGTTTTTCAGGCATTTAACTCGATATTTTAGGATTTTCAGGACAACTGAAACACATGTTAGGTATTTTCTCCACTATATGATTTATAGAAACTGGGTTTTGGACCTTAAATTATCATGGACTTGGCCTCTCTAGAGAAAAAATTGTCTTCAAACATCTCCTTCTTTGTGGAAGCAGTGGTCAAATGAGAGGTTAAAGCTCTCAATTTTTCCAAAATTCTAATCTTCATGTTGCGAGAGAAAGAAAAATATATTTTTAGACCATCACTCTTAAGGGTGTTAATTTTATCATTAACAGATTCCCCCCTAATGTGTGAGGTCCAAAGCTATGATGAGGGTTGAAATACATTGATTTAATTATGACACTCTTTAGTGATGAGGGAAAGATGGTAAAGGAGTAGGATCTAGGGCACATGAGTTGAAAAGCATATGTAAGTCAAAAACAGAAATAACCCAAATATACAATATCTTCATGAGGTGGGTATACCCATGCTCAGTAGTAAACTAGCATGGCCATGAACAATATATAGTGGATCAATGTCAGAAGAAAATATAACAAAAATATATACGTGCACTTTGATGAGTGCAAAATATCCATGTCTTCATGGTACTTTTACATGAGAATTTAATCTTGCACAACTCGAGTAGTGCATGAATTAGTGATACAATTGTATTTACCAAGGTATTCAATACAAACCAATGATAGTATGAGTTTATATCATACGAATATATGAGATGATGTTGAGCATAATTAAACACCATATGATTACCGCTCATAATGAAAACTGCTAACAGATGTGAGGATGCCCACTGAAAATGATGATGGACTCTAAGGTACTTGAGTAAACAAGTGTGAATAGATGCTTTGATGTCGAACACTTATAGAATAAAAAAATCAGGTATCATTGATGTATACCCACTGTCATTTTCAAGGAAACCTACCATTAATGACTACAAGATCCAAGGTACTCATGCGGGTTCTTATATACATTTCCTATATGATTAGTTGGAACCGATAGGAATAGATCCATCAGAAGGAGGGAATTAATGCATCACACATCAACTGAAACGAAATTGAGACCAATAGGATGATATAATTTAGTAGATATGCGAGGTCCAACACTGTATATTGACACAAGGAAGGATGACATGATTGGCAAGGAATATTTGAGGAATGAATTACACTATTTAAGTTCACTTGAACACATAACATGACGCATGGTGACACTTGGAAACATAATACTTGAGTAACCAACCATTGTGAAATTAGCCAATTCTAGATGAATTAACGAAAGCTCCATAGATGGAAAGAAGGATAACCTATCGGTGGAGATCTGTTCAAATGACTGGTAATTTGAAAATTACATGCAAGTATATGTGCTATGTTCAAGGGTGAAAAGTACTGATTGTTTCCTTTTTCTCCATGATGAAATATGACTAGATTTAATAATCCCTCTTTTTTGGAATTTTGTGTTTTTTAATTTTTAGTACTTTTTTCATTTATTAGCTCAAAAAAAGAATGCCTAATGCTACGGTACATGGGAGGGAACAAGTGTTGCATGGGCATACTCTTTTTTCAAGATCACGGTCCAGTTCAAGGAAAAGAAACATATTGCAAAAAAGGACTGAGCTAGTTCTGCACACTCTTACAGATGTTCCCTCCATGGGTTGGATATCTGAAGCAGGATTATGTTTTGATATATGACTAAATATAACCAAGGAACTGCAGTTATCCAATATGGTGCAATGTTTAAGTAGGAAAGGGGCAATGTGGTTTACTTCATGTCAATTCATGTGACAACATAAAAATCATAAATCACCATGAATCATGGTCTATCTTCAACTACTTGAATGAAATAGTTCTCACATGTATAGGTCAACTTAAAAAGAAGAAATGGTTTATAGGCATCTTGAGCAAGAAGTGATTGCAAAGGCATATACATAACATAAGCAATAAGCATCGAAGCAGTAAGCATAAATGTTCATGTGGATATTTTAACACATGCTTATGTAAACTGACATGAAATAGGGATCCCATAAAGAAATGGTAAAAAATATATGGAAGATAAGTATGAGGTCTCAAAATCCAAGTCATGATGGTACTAATTGGACTCCTAGGCCTATCAGAATAACTCAACATGTGCACCAATATGGAAATAGGGCGCAAACTATAGTGTCCAATATTTGGTAGGATCTTTTGTCTAAATGGTGTAAAATAAAGATATGATGGGATGAACCACCAATTTCCAATAGGTTCAACCATATGGAAAGTTGGTTGCAAAAGTTTCAAATGCATTGTTGGAATTTGTCCCCTTTGACCTAGGTTCAGAACTTCTATCATGCACAACAAATCCCAAGATATTGACCCGACAGAGCAAGGCTTTGTCGACATAACCTGCAATGTAGATGTAGTATCACTTGAGATATATCTTATGGTCAACTAACAGAAGTAGGTTTCTGTAGTTAGGTGGGGGTTTCTTCTCCTTTGGAACCTTAGAAACTCTCGGCTTCCGAAGCCGGTGGGTGTATCATGTAACCTTACTAGGTGCAGATAAGACACTTTTAACTTATCTGTCACAGATATTATAACAACAATATAAGCTTTAACATATAGGTTATCTATCACTAGTGCAACTCATGCATGAGGAAACTCATTCGTAAGAAACTACATAAACACTTAATCACATTATACATTCCTGTGAATTAATTATATTCATCATATGCATTCACATGAAATAAACACATTCATCATACACTCAATGAAACAGTATTTAACATGGAATCCCATCTGAGAAAAAACCACAAAGGGGCTCTTCATCTAGCATGAGAAATACATGGCACCTTTTTGTTTGTGCACTAAGTTGCAAACCCCATTCTAGATATTCTTCTCTTATCTATACATAATTATCTCTCCTCTTATGCTATCTAGTCTTCTATCACTTAGTTTTCTCCTACTTGACTCTACTGTTGATCCGCACATAGCCTTGTTGATCGAAATATTTCACCTCCTGCAGATAGCAAGGTGTTCCGCTGGTCTGAATGGTTCAGATCCAGAACAAGTAGATTACAGAGGATGATAACTCTCCCTAGATGTTGTAGATATTTGGAATACAAGGATTTGATAGTTCACCTATGTACCTGCAAAAGAGTTCAACATGAAACAGATCAAAGCAACAAGAATATGATCTACTAATCTATGCTAGTGACTAAGGAATCTAGCAATATATATCTGAAATCAAACATCAACAATATATATGGGACAGAAAATCAACTTGAATTAGAAATATGAAGAAGTTTACAACCAAGCCTTAGTGTTGACATGCATCTCCATGAAAATAGCTCTTCATCCCCAAAAGCTCCGACTCTATCTCTCTATGCTCTCTCCAAATGATCTTGGGCCAAGAATCAGTCCAACAACATAATAATACCTTCAATGTTCTCCCCTTAAACATGGCTATGAGCTCATATTTATAGGGCTTCGATGGATAGATATGGTTGATAAATTAGTGGCTGAGGTGGCCTCTAAGATCCTAGGATGAGGGATCTCAAGCTCAACCAACCCACAACAGTAGGGATAAGGGATATATCAAATCTTATCATCTAGAAGCCTTGAGAAGCTTCTCTTTTTCCCTTTTTACCCAGGGTACCGTGCTTCTCCTTCTATGACAGAGTGGTTTTGGTAATAACTGCCTATGGACCAAGGGAAATGGGTGGTGGCCCCACTTGTGGACAATCAATGAAAGGTAGTGCGAGTAGGGGTACCTCTTCTTGACAAAGGGGCATGCACAATGCTGGGAATTTGTATGATAGACTGATAAAAAACCATTTATTCTTCACTCCAGAAGCTGGGATTCAAGGCAAGTAGGTATTTCAAAGGTCTTTTCACATGATGGTGACAGGATTTTGGTATAACAGGATGCCCCCCAAAGCATGAGTCTTAGAGTGATACGATAAACGAGAGCTTTGAGAACAAGTCATTGCCAGGAGATGAAAATGTTGGCTCGATCGGAGTATGCAGTCATGTAGGCATCTGTAGTACATCAATATGTTGACTCATAGACACAAGTAACCAAGCTCATAGCTACAGACCAATACAAGGCAGATCCATGAGTGGAATAAACAAGCATGGCTACTAGAATATAGCATAGATCCATGTGATAGAGGACTCAAACTTGGACATAGCTACTAGACATACAATGTAGATCTATGTCGTAAATATGCAAATTTGAGCATAGCCACGGCCATACAAATGTGGATCCATGATATATATACAAAACTCCATCGTAACCTAGGGAAAAAGCAATGAGCACTTTTAAACAAATACCCAGGGTCTTCATCTCGTCTTCCAAAAAGTATGATTCTATCCATGTGATTACAATGATCTAAAGTCGAACATGGTAGAAACCACTTGATTGCTGGCCAATGATGTGAACCGTTAACAAGTGCGAGGGAGATCACCAAATGTCAATGATTCCCAAGGTACCCTAGTACAATCTACTGAGTGTGAATAGATGTTTTGATGTCGAACACCCAGTCGATTCTATCGATCAAAGGTCAATGATGTGAACCTATGTCGAGAGCGATAGAATCTGTCATTAAGGCATACAGAACTCAAGGTACTAAATATTGTTTCTAGGACTATTTCCTATATGATGAGCTGATGTCGATGGGAATAGTCTCATCGAAGGAGGGCCATGATGAGTCCCACATCGACGACACGAAAATCGGAACATAGTTCTGGAATGATGCGAATGTAGTAACCATATGACTGACTCAAAGATACTGACACAAAGGCTATGTATACTGCAGAGGTAAAAATTCTTCAAATCACCTTTGAACATCAGGTGGCATGACAAAATGACTTGGTAGCATGACTAGGCAGGACAGATACACGATGCGACAGTGGAAAATGCATTCTTCTGAAAGACTCAAAGGATTGGCATGACTCATGAAAGTTGATCGTCACAGAGATCAGCTAAATACCTAATTGAATGGAATGTTCAAAGGTAATGATAAACAACTTCCATTATATGCAAAATGATTCCATTTCCCATTTCCCCCATCATGATTGATGAGTGCCTCTTTTTGGTTTTACGAGTTCAAAGAGGGTAACAAACACTCGATATAGCTTGTCAGAAGACATGTCCAGTCTCATATGTTTTCCGAACCCAAGAGAGAAGGGGTTCATTCCCAAAATGGGTCTCTCAATGTTTAATTAAATGAGTCCACTGAAAGAAAACTCGATACCGTTCATGTTTAGAGAGTTTGAACGACTACAGAAGAAGACTCCATGGGGGCCCTTTTTCGTATGATTTAGTCTATAGGGCCCAAAAAAGTTTAAAATCATACCTTAGAGAACTCTTCTAGTCATGATTGGCTGGAGTGTTCCTTTCTCGTAAATAGTCTTGTCCAAAGTGAGAAAGAGATAACCTACTTTTGGAAGGATGACTCTTCAAATACTTTAACAAACATGAAGAAGACATGATCACTCAACAATATTTTCATATTTAGGGAGCCTGAAAAGGATTTAAAGAGAACTCCGTGAAGTTTCTTTACACAATGTCACTTTTTACTATCCTGGAAAGATTCGGAAATAGACTCAACTATCTTTTCATGTTTAAGGATTCTGAAAGAAGATGTGAAAAGAAGACTCTGTGATGTTTCTTTACACAATGTTGTATTTTACGTGCCTGTAAACAAACTTGAACTAGACTTAGAACTTTGATACTAGATTTTAACGAGCATGACAAAGCGTCATAATAAATGCTCAACAACCTTTTTTGTTTTGTGAAAGTATGAAAAATCCATAAGCAAACTTTCCAAATATTTTACTAAGGTCAACCTGCAAATGACTCATAAACAAGTGTTAAATGCATCCAAAATCAACATTAAGGGATTATGACAAATAGATTTTGACCAGAACATGATGTAATATCAAAACTATACTAAGTCATACCCAAAAAATGTCTATATAGGGCAAGTAAGTAGAAAAAAATTAAACATTCCACTATTTACCTCTAGCAGAGAGCACTTGGAGCATTTCTTTAGCTAGATCTTCCACAGCTGATACTAAGAGTTTGCACAGTCCATTTTCAGTCTCGTCAATTGCAGGTAACAGCTAAGAGCCTTATATTTCATTTCATAGCTTTTATTTTGGGATTTGGTAGGGTTTTAGGCCTATTTGGAAATCCCTAAAATCCAATTTGCAGGCACCACAGCTACCCCTTGCGGGATAGGTGGTACCACCTGAGAATCGTGCAAAAAAAATGGTGGACAGACGGTGCCACCACCTATCTCCAATAGGGCACAGGCGGTGCCACCGCCTATCTCCAATAGGGCACAAGTGATGCTAGCCATGGAGAAGTTAAACCAATGATATAGACAAAATTTACTCATTCTTTTGATTTGCAATGACTCAAGGATGATATTGATACATACCATTGTTGTTTTTGGAAGGTCTAGGCTTCCAAAATATTGTGATATGGAAGGAAAGAACACATGATGATGAGGATGGTGCTACTGAAAGGAATCCAATTTGTATTCCTGCACTCTGGAACTGTGGGATTTTAAAGTTCTTCTAGACACCAAGCATGGTGTCCCATGATAGACCACTGGAAAACATACTGAGAATGTGGAATCTAGAAGAACAGTATTTCGAGGTGGGGGCACATATAATTATAGTGGAGGTAGAGGACATCTGCTTCCTGACTAGCCTATCGAAATGGGGTGCCCCTATCTCACTGACAGGTTCCCATGGTGAGGACATTACCATCAGAGAGCTCATAGATTGACACTATGCACCAGGTACAGGCACATCGATAGACAAGGCTCTACAGATTGTTCTATTCACCACGCAGAGAGTGGTAGGGAGCTAGGGTGTACATCAAGATTCCAGGGAACATATGTTTTCTACCCTAGAGGCTATGGCACCTACGGTATTCAACTAGGCAGAAGCATTGCTTCCAATCTTCAAGGATCAACTGACTAAGTGTCGGCAGGGAGAGCTGAAGCATTTCAGCTTTGGTTCCATCTTAGCTTGTTTCTTCTTTGAGTGGGTCCCCTGAATGAGGTCCGAGGTTAGTGATGTGTTCTTCAGATGGTTGTAGCTATAGAAATCCATTTGCATGACCAAAACACAGTATAAACATATGCGGACACCAAAAATAAAAACCATCTTGAAAATACTAAAAGCACACTGAAAGTCAATCAATATACATATATACAAGATACCATCCAAGAATACCTAGGCATAGTACCTTTTCAGATACAACCCATTGCGAGGTTTCCCCAAAGGGATCCCATCATAATCAACTAACTCATATGCTCCTTTCTCTAACACCTTGAAAATAATGAAAGGTCCATACCACATGGACTCGAACTTACCCTTTCCTAGCTTGTCATATCTTTGATCATAAGTCAAAACTAGGTCACCCTCATTGAAAACATGAGGCTGGATGGATTTATTGTACTGCGCCTTGATGCATTTCTTATGTGCCTCATTAGCTAAGGCAGCATCTCTACGAATCTCATCAAGGTTATTTAAGTACAAAAATATTTCTTCCTCTGCGGAAGTGTCCAGGAGAAGTTCGACGGCGAGTTGTAAAGATGGAATTTGACATTGGATCGGTAAGACAGCTTCAAGTCCATAGACAAGTTGGAATAGCATGAAACCAGTAGTTATTTTCATGGAAGTCCGATAAGCCCAAAGAGTGGAAAAAATAATGAGATTCCAATTGGATTTATGATCTCCAACCATTCGACGAAGCATAGTTTTCAAAACTTTCTTAATGGCCTCTACCTGACCTTTAGCTTGCAAATAATATGGCATAGAGTTTTCATGGAAAAAAACTAGCTTGGCACTCAATTCCTCCATCATTTGATTACAGAAATGAGCTCCGTGATTAGTGACGATGGACTGTAGAACTCCAAATCTATCTATGATATGATTACACAAAAAGAGAGTGGCATTCTTACCATCTTCTGCATATGTAGGCATGGCCTCAGCCCATTTTGTGAAATAATCCATGGCTACGGTGATGTAACCATGCCCACCAACTGAGGTAGGTTTCAATCCCCCATTTTGTAAAAGGGCCAATGTCAATGACGGGGTGAAGCAGAGCAGGATGGGTGCACTTTTTGGGATAAAAATGTTGGCAAAGGTGGAATTTCTTAACAGCCTCATGATAGTCTTTGAAGACAAAAGGCCAGAAATAGCCAGCGCAAAGGATTTTCTGGGTTGTAGCCATCCTAGATAAATGACCACCACATGCTCCAGAGTGGCAATCATTTAGTATGTGTTCAGCCTCCTCATGAGTGAGGCATCGTCGAAGAATGGATTTAATCCCACGTCTATACAAGGTATCATTTAAGATAAGGTGGTACTTCACATGGTGATGGATGCAACGATGGTCATCGTGAGATAGATGTGGATAAAAATGATGGGTCTGGAGATAAATCAGCAAATCTCCATACCAAGGATCAATAGTGCTAATTAGGAACATGAATTCATCTGGAAATGAATCACTGGGCTTAGATTCCATGGTAGCACAAGGAAGGTCACATATAAGCTCGATAAAATCCAAGGATTTCTTTGATGTAGCCTTGGAAAACTCAAGATTGAACTCCTAAAGGATGACGATCCAATGGGAGTACTTGCCCCTGAGTACTTGACGAGTCAGAATGTAGTACATTAGGTTCTGGTCTACCAATATGGTGGTAGTGCAAAGCAGAATGTAGTGACAAAATTTATGCACAGCAATGACCGTGGCCAAAGCTAGCTTCTCCACTTGTAAATAACAGGTTTCAGAATCAATAAGATTCTTACTAGCGTAATAAATCACATGCTCCTGACCGTGGAGATTGTCCTGCACTAAAAGCATGGTGATGGTAGTAGCGAAGGTAGCAATATACAAGATAAAATCCTTTGAATAATCCATGGGCTGTATCACAGTGAATGAGTCAGAGCATGCTTAAGACTATCAAAGGCACGTTGGGCCTGGTCATCCCAAAAGAATGGAGTGTTCTTCTTGAGGAGACGCATATAACCATGCATTTTCTTAGTGAAATTGCACATGAAACGACGGAGAAATTTTTCCTTCCCCTGCAAACTTTGGAATTCAAGGATGCTGGTTGGGGCTGGTAGATTAATGATAGCGGCAATCTTCAAAGGATCGATCTGGATGCCATCTTTGGATACCACAAATCCAAGCAGATGTCCCGTCTCAATGCAAAAAACAAATTTATGTGGATTGATCCATCTATTATAGTGATGGCATCTCAAGAATATGTCTCTAAGATGACCAGGATGGTCCTCTCATCGTTGTGAATGAGCAGGGAGGTCGTCAAGGTACGGTTCAACAATATGTTTAATGTCATGAAATGCATAGGACATTGCATAGTGAAATGTGGCTCCAGCATTTTTCAAGCCGAAAGGTAACTTATTATATGCAAGGGTTCCCCATGGGAAAATTAATGTCATCTTATGCTGATCGATGGGTAATATCTCAATCTGATTGTAGTCGGAGAAGCCATCTAGAAAAGATGACACTTCTAGCACAGTTGTCGATAATTTGATCAATGTGCGGGGTAGGAAAGTTGTCCTTGGGACAAGCTTTATTTAAATCCCTAAAGTTGATGTAGACTCTAATGGTACCCTGCTTTTTATTGACAAGGACAATGTTCGATATCCATTCCATCAGAGGTACAAGATAAATAAAACCATCTTTCAGAAGTTTCTCAATCTCAGCTTTAATAGTTGCAACCTTCCTAGAATGGACTTGCCTAAGTTTCTTCCTGACAGGTTTATCTGTGGGATAAGTTTTAATCCTATGGACAACAATGGAAGGGTATATCCCTAGCATCTATTCATAGGACCAGGCAAAAATATCATGGAATTCCTTAAAAAGTGGCTTATATGCTTCAGATTCATCTATGGAGCAATTCTACCCAACATGAACATTCTCAATAACATCAGGCCTGGCTGATATGTCAATTGGGTTCGTCTGACTAATGTTGCAAAGGTTTCCTTTAGAATCTGTATCTTGCAACAATATAGCACTTTGCATAACGTTGACAATATCAGTAGGAAACAAGGATGCAAAATCATGGCTACCTGAATTGGTATGGGGGAGGAACATGGATCTATGATGGTGATCCTCCCAAATGGGCTCATTTGTATTCATGATCTCTATAATGGACTTGTCAAAAGGAAAAGTCTCAAAGAGATAGTATAGAACTGAAAGAGAAGGTTCTAACTAGTACAGTAAATGGTAAGGATCTGAAGCCACTAAATCAATGTCATCAGTGTGATCATCGAAGAAAGTTTCAATGGTGTCATACATAGCTTCGTGCGGGCTCAATGAGGTGGACTCAACAAAATTTGTGCCCTGGGGGTCAATATCAAATGAGGCGATCATATGTACTGTCGCGGTATCCATGCTAGGAGGAATAGAGGGAAAAATACCCATAAGGGATGAATCTTTCAGCATACCTACCCCAATCGACTGGTAAGGAGGACGAGACTGACATAACATGGGGATGTTATTAGTCATGGAGGTAGTAACATCTAGCGTATAGAAATCAAGCTGGTCAATGGTAACAAATCTCCTGAGATGTGGTAATTATACCATTCGAAATACTGTTGAAGCAACAACATTCATGGAATAGAACCAATTCCTTCCTAAAAGGAGGTTATAATCTAGAGGGGCATCTACCACTTCTACTTGGATGGAAACGGTTTTTCCCCCCAGCTCGACTGTGAGGGCTGATATGAGCCCAAGGGGTTGGAAAACTCATCCATCAAAGGCTTTAAGGGTTGTAGGTGATGTAACAAGCTCGAGAGAGCCAAGAGATTTCCAACAAGTCAGAGATAACATTGAGGTTGAAGCTCCTTCATCTAGTACCATTCGAAATACTTTCTTTCCCACTACTTTTGTAATGATCTGAAAAGCAAGTTTATAAAGTAACCTAGGTTTATATTTCTCAACATTGAAGTGAATTAATTTAGTGTTATCTGGGTCTACATATCCTAATGCGGTCAACAAGTTCTTGTGCTGTGTAGGGAAACTTTGGAGTACCACTAAGGTAGACATTGCACAAGGTGCCTGAGCTAGATATTCAACCACATTATAGAATTGAGAAGCTCGAGCATTGGGATTAAAGACATCCTTCTGAAGAGTACTCTTTGGTGGGCACAAAATCATGTCAAGAGTAGGCTTCTCAATAGACAAGGGAACAATAGACAAGGATTTCAGAGAACTAGTAGAGGGAGCTTTCCATGAAGAAGATTGATCTTCTTGCTTATCTATGGGTTTATCATAATTTTGGCTTCGAGTTTGTAGATGGATGGTATTTGAGGACATCATAGAAATTTCCTTTGATGAACTAGAGTTACCCTGGTTCGACATGTGGTCTGCCAGCTGTTGTTGAGAGGGAAAAGGATCCGTAAGTACTATAGGTGCGGGATTAGACTTCAAAAAATGGGAGATTTCATCTCAACGAGGACACTCCTTTGAGAAGTGGTCACCACCACATAACAAACAAGGGTATTTATCCTTCCTTTTCCCTGTGTTGTTGTCATTATTGGTTGATTGTGGGGTCTCCTGCTAGTTTCTAGGTTTTTTATTTCGATTTTTACCTTTCTTTTTATTACCCAAGGTTTGAGTAGTTTGAATAGAATTGACCTTGGAAGAAACCTTGGGAGTTGAAGGAGTAGTAGTTTGGGTTTTCTTGGCAGGTTTCACTATGGATGGGAACACGATTGAACCAACAATCCCATCAATAGGCACTTCTATTGATGGCTTGTCAGGGTCAGTGTTGGGGCGAGGAGCTTGAGGAATTAGGTCATAAAGTGTCCCAAACTGGGAATAGACCAAGTCTAGGTAATGAGCCCAACTAATAGCATGCTATTTGGTAATGGAACCACCCATGGCCACATCTCAGGAAATAGGAGGCAAAAAGGACTTAATGAACCAATCAGCTAACAACTAATCTAGAATAGGGGCCTTAATAAGCCTTGTCCACCTTCTACACTCATGAATATGATAAAAAATGTGGGTGGAGGTGTTTTGTTGTAGAGAAGTTAAAATATCAGTGCCCGTTTCATAACGAATAGGGAGTTGAAAGTGCGTAAGAAATATGGTTGCCAACAAGCCAAAATACACAAACGAATGTTGTGGGAGTTCAATATACGACTTCGTGGCCGTACTGGTGAAATTTCATTGAAAGAGTCGTAACCGAACGGAATCATCCATGAGGGAGTTTGAGGAACACCACAAATGAAAAGTCATAACATGGTTCCGCAAATCTTCACCTTGCTTCCCATTGAATTTTGGAATATCCGATGGTAACTTTACCAGAATGGGAGGCCATGAGGGATTGTGTCGAATGGGATCATTAATAAACATGGACAAATCAGGCAAGTCCAAAGTTGTAAGGAAAGGTAACTACACATACTGGTAATATTCATATAATATGTAATTACCAGTAGGGCCATAGGTAGACCGATAAATAGGTTGTTGTGAGGAATAAATACCAGGAAATCTACCCATGGGGGGTTGATTTCCAGAATAAGGACCACTAGGTCCACTAGGTCCTCAAGGAGAAGGACCACCAGAGCCACCGGGACTGCCAGGACCACCAGGACCACCAGTTCCACTAGGACCACTAGGATGTAGACCACGAGACCCTCCAGAACCTCCAGGAGGTGGAAAACCGCCAGAGTCACCGGAACCACTAGGTAGAGGGCCACCAGACCCTCCTGAGCGATAAGGAGGAAAGCCACCAGGTCCCCTAGGACCACTAGGATCACCCGGACCATGAGGAGGACCGCCAGACCCTCCAGGACCATTAGGTCCCCTAAGGGGAGGACCACCATAAGGTGGTCCTCCCGGACATCCCAAACTATGTATGGGTATCCCTCCCATGGCTGGCATGTAAGACGAGTTGAGTTTCCCCCATGGTGTAAAAGTGTTTCTAGGGAATGGAATTCCCGTAGGGTTAGATGGATGATTACCTACAGGTATTTGATAACCATAACCACTAGAAGACTGAGTGACAATAGGTTGTGGCCCCAAGGGATGACTTGAACTAGATGGGGGATTTAGCACATTAGTGTGGGTGGGAGGGACAAAAAATATAGATGTTTCTATGTTAGAGTTTTTCTCTTGACTAGGTACAACTCTGGTCTCCGATAATGTAGGTTGTGTCGAGGGTTGCCCCCTGGCATTCAAAGGTACTGAAGAAACAGGAATTGAAGGTTGGGCCCTAGAGTAAAAGACCTGCGAGGATTTGGAACAGATGTAACATAAGAGGTGAGAGGGGTGGAAATTTGACCTAGGATGTGGGTTGTTAATGGGCGATCTATAATCGGTTCAATGGGTCTCATAGAATCAGCTAGTGAACAATATCCCATAGGAAGGAATGTGGAACGAACTGGTGAAGAGTGTAATAGGTTTTGAATCTACTTTTCTACCTCCCATGCACAAAGGATAGCAGCATGATATTTCCTGTGTTCTTCTTCACTTTTAGGAGAACTTACACGGGTGCCAAATGAGGCAATGGCCTCTCTAATGGGTGTCTCCCAAAAAGGAGCATTAGGACCAAAATCCAGACGGGTATCATCAACATGACATTTCATGGGAGGATGGAATGATGAATCCTCTCGAGAGGGCTGTTGGACTGAGCGGGGTGAGTGTGAAGAATATGGTACTCCACTTTCCACCACCACATTATCTCCCACTTGGGAGGTGGTAGCAGCTCCTTGGTCGATAGCTTCCATTGGATTTTCTTCTGAAATAGAAGTAAAATTGGGTGGCAAGACCCATACTCTCCTGGACTCTCTTAACTTAGCTAATGTGTAGAGTTCCTATATAACCTAGGGTCTGAAAATCTAGAAAAAACACACCAAAATACTTCCCTGCTCAAACTATAGGTCAAAACAAGCAGACTTAAAATGACAGGAGGATTTCAAAAGTCAGGTCTCTCACTAGGATTGTCAATCAGGTGCCACTCATGATATACCTCGAGGGTACGTGCATAGTAATTTCCCTCAATGTTGTTTTCAGTGCATGGCTCCAAAAAATATGACCAAAGGGATTTTCTCAGATAGATAAGGTACCCTAGTGGGGTATCCCGATATACTCAAGTACATGGGAGCTCGAATCGGTAGTAGTGCTATCTAATGCATAACCGTACACAAGGGGCCTTCTAATATACAATCGAGTATGTGAAGTACCTTTCTATATACCTCAAGGGTATGTGAAAGACCGTTCGATATACCAATAGTACATGGAAGAACCACGCGAGTCCCAGAATGTAATGCTAACAAATAATGACAGCTCCTACGTTTTATGACCCCCAAACATGTCTCTAACCTATCACTCAAGTTACTGCATAAATTTTAACCTACAACTACTGTTAATTTTAACTTGTACAGTTAGGTAAATGCATGATGTTCTGACAGAAAAGTAAAACCATGCAATATGCTTGTGCAAATGTTCACTTTACCGTTCAATATGCCTACTTACAGGAGGGAAGAGAGTGTCTTTTCTGTTTGTTTCAAAACCAAAAAATCATTCCAATCAACAGTCATGAACACCAAATCAAAGACAAGCAAACACTTTTACAAACCAAATTCTTCTTTTCGAAAGCAAATGGGAAGGGTGAGAATCTCTTTTCTTAAAAGAACAACACCAAGCACAGTGCCTATATGTCAGTGCACTCTAACTTTTCAAATTTCTTAAAAACATAAGTAAATATAACTTAAAACTACCATTTTTTTTATATTTTGATCGAGATAGTCCTATATGCATGAGAGGTGAAAGATCATAAAGGTCCTGAAAGATTATGAAGCCAATTAGAAAACCCAAATCCAACACTCAAATATGATGTCCTAATCTCAAGCAAAACTTTTCTTTTTTGAAGGGAAGAAAAATAAGTTTACTATGCAAGCAAGAAATGAAATCTAGAAGCTAATTTAGTGTTCTTCTTTTAGCATATGCAACGAAAAGAGAGTTCAATGAACACCCTAACTTTCAAAAAACAAGAAATCCTTCTTTAAGCACAACCAACAAGCAAGAAGCAGATGAACAATAAAAATACTAAACAAATTTTTGAAATTCCACTCAAAATCAATCTTAAACCATCAAAGAAGCAAGCCACACACATCAGATTCAATAACACAAGCCTAATAACAAAACTAAAAGCAAAGAAAATTCCAAATTTTGGCAAATAAAAAAGAGGAAAAAGAGTCTTTGACTAATGCCTACCTAGTACCATGCTTTGTAGGTGTTGTAAGAGTGTTTCCAAAGCAGCACCACTCCTCACTAATCAGATATAGGAGGTGGCACTACTTATTGCCCACTGTGTTCAGAGTGGTGGCATCGCTCCTTGTACAAAGCATTGCCACAGTTCCCTGTAGATGGCGAGAAAAGGAAAGAGAATGATGGATCAGATAAAAAAAGACTAGATCAAGGTAAATACTATCGAATTGAAAGTGGTAATAGAGCATAAAAAACCAAAATGACTCAGATCTGAATAGATTTGGAAATTTCAAACCCAAATAATACAAATTAGAAAGTATATCTGACTATAAAGAGTTGAAGAAAACGGAGCCTGGATTCAGACAATAGTCGCAGACTAAGGACGATCAGAACAACTAAATACAATTACTCCCCAGCGGAGTCGCCATATTTGTTGATCAGAATAATTGACCTCCTACAGACAACAAGGTGTTCTGCTGGTCTGAATGGTTCACATCCAGAACAAATAGATCACAGAGGCTGATAAATCTCCCTGGATGCTATAGATATCTGGAATACAAGGATTTGATAGTTCACTTGTGTACTTCCAAAAGAGTTCAACATGAAATAGATTAAAGCAACCAGAATATGATCTACTAATCTATGCTAGTGACTAAGGAATCTAGCAATATATATCTAAAATCAAACATGAACAATATATATGGGACATAAAATCAACTTGCATTAGAAATATGAATAAGTTTACAACCAAGCCTTAGTGTTGACATGCATCTCCATGAAACTAGCTCTTCCTCCCCAAAAGCTTCGAGTCTATCTCTCTATTCTCTCTCCAAATGATCTTGGGCAAAGATTTAGTCCAACAACATAACAATACCTTCAATGTTATCCCCTCAACCATGGCTATGAGATCATAGTTATAGGGCTTTAATGGATAGAGATGGTTTAGAAATTAGTGGATGAGGTGGACTCTAAGATCCTAGGATGAGGGATCTCGAGCTCAACCAACCCAAAACAGTAGGGATAAGGGATATCTTGAGGCTTATCATCTAGAAGCCTCGAGAGTCTTTTCTTTTTCCCTTTTTACCCAGGGTACCATGCTTCTCCTTCTATGACAGAGCGGTTCTGGTAATAATTGCCTATGGACCAAGGGCAATGGGTAGTGGCACCGCTTATGGACAACTGATGAAAGGCGGTGCAAGCAGGGGTATCTCTCCTAGACAAAGGGGCATGTGTGGTGCTGGGAATTTGTATGAAATACTGATAAAAAACCATTTAGTCTTCACTCCAGAAGTTGGAATTCAGGGAAAGTAGGCATGTCAAAGGTCTTATCACATGATGGTGACAGGATTTTTGTATAACAAGCCTAGATCAACTAATCTTCTCTATACTTATATGCACTCAGTTGTAGACTACTTGACTCTTCTTATAGACACAAAACAAGTAACTGACTCTGTAAGTAAAATAAATAGGTAATTAGGTAAACAAAAACAAGAAGAAACTAGTAGAAGAAACCCACACACAACCTATTTTCTTCATTCTTATAGACTCTTACATGTCACTATCAGTTCATTCAGTTAGCCAATAGGTTGTCATTCCTATTCTAGTGACACTTGTCAGAAGGCACTAACAACCCTAATTACAAAGATGATTTTATTCCTTAACACACGTGTGAATCCCTCAGACTCTAACCGACCTCGTGCTCACAATCTTCCTTGAATAATCATTTTTCAGTCATTGCACCAATGCACTCATTCTTTAGCATGGTTCATTCCATTATGGATGATCTCGTCACATATTTTCCTTCTGTCATGACTTCTCTTATATCGCTAACTCTTCCTTCACAAATTCTTCTTTTGTCGCAACTTCCTCTGCGACTAGTTATTGCCTTATCTCTTTCTTCCTTATATTTTTATGTTCTTCCTTCTCTACTTCTGTCACAACTTATTCTTCCTTCCTACGACCATAATATTTACCTTCTTGGGCTCAAATATAACTAAATTATTCCTATATTTCCCTAGGGCCAACATGTCCCTAACACTCACCCATGGCTCCTCTCGAGGCATGCAATGTTATTCATCAACTTCTGCATTTATGACGACTTTACCTGAAAAATATTGGAATATTTTCGCTATTTCCTGCTTCTGTTTTTCATCAAGTTTTCAACAAGGTTGGAAATAGAAAGTTTTATTGTTACACTTCCTGTGGACTCTGTTGCTTGTTGCACCTTCTGATGTACAAGATGAATAATGCATAAAATCCTTTTTTCTTCAACTTGTAACTCTGCAACTTTCTCGATCCTTTTATGTTGTTGAGTGTGCAACAATGTAACTTATTGTTGCAGATTCTTCATTTTTGTTGCCTTATCCATTTTATCTACTAAGGGAAACTTCTTCATCTCATTTCTCATTTGGTTTACCTCCGTTTCAGCTATACACAAATCCTTTCCGACTTTCTCTAGTTCCTCGATGTCGATCAATGCTTCCGATGTCTAAGAAACATGGTTGAAAACCTTGGCACGTAATGCCTCTACTATTGATATCTTCTATGTAGCCTTTGTCTCTACTTTTCTTCTTTATTCTAACACCTCTGGGGGTGCACTTTGTTTTACCTACGCTTCTCGTTCTATGACCCTTTTGTGAAGGTCTTATGCTATCTCTCCAAGTCAAATGACCTTCGCGTCTGGAAACATCTCCTCTATTAATCCTTCATCAAAAACATTTATGCATGGAAGGGATACAACATTGTCAATCTTATGCCTTTTATCCTCCCAAGTTTTTGCTTTTTTCTTGGTCTCTTGCATTGTTTTCTTCATTTTAATAACACTTTTATTTCCTATTTTCACCTTCTTAATCAAGGTACCTTCTCTTACCTTCATCTCCACGACTATGACATTCTACATTGCATAGAATTCATACATTTGCATATGTGAGAAGTTGATTGTTACTTGGGCCATGCTTTTGGCCATCTAATTTAATTTTGTGGTTCCCAGGTCAAGTGATTCACTCGTCACTTGCGTCTTTATTGGAAGAACTAACATTGGTATATCACTTTCTCACTCTTCTAAAGTTCTAGGTACATCCTATGAATCAATTATTTGGAGTGTATATTCTACTATGGTTTTGATCTATTTAACAAATTTGTAAAGCACCAACTATAAATCAGTAATACTACCTGTGAGCTCTGTCTCTTGCTCATCTATTTTATTAAAAATTTCATGTGAAACTTATGTCAATGCCTCGGTCAGAAGTGTAAAATATTCACCATCAGGGCTGATGGTATTTGTGGTTTTGTAAGCCTTGATTTTCTTATGTCTTGCCTCTATCTATGTTGTCTCAGTATATTTTCTCTTATCTCATACGACTATATCTGTTAGATTTGTGCTTGAACCATTATGGGAAGTTTTTGGATGTCATGCTTATGTCTGTTGGTCTCCTCCTTGATCTCCATCATTCTGTGATGGTGGATTGTCTTGTCTCTGGTCTTCATTTACCTCTAGTTAGTCATCTAGAGCAGAAACACACCATTCTTTTGTCCAATATTGGATAATGGCCTCAATGTTTTCTTCAGTCAACAAAAATTATGTCACCAACCATTGGTGTTGTGGGTCTTGGTGTGACTGTAACAAAATATGATGCAGGTTGATCTCAAACTTGATAATTTGTAGAAACCACTCAAAGTTTTTTTCCATAAGTCTCACTTACTTCTTCAACTAATGGATCAAGGAATTTCCATCCATAAAACATTTCATGTTGTTATCTCGTTGTCTTTCCTTCCTATCATTGTCAAACTGAATATTATGGTCTATACCTCCTCTACAACCTAGTGGAAGGTATACCCATTGGTAGTTTGGTGGTTCGACCCATGTGACAAATGAAATCAAAATCAATATATAGGAATAGTGGGATGCATTACCTTTTCCTATGAATCTACTGCATATTATAGTAAATCATTCAACATATACTGAGACCAGTTTAATTGAACTCCCTCCACATAGATTTCAACTAGCATAATCACACCCACAATACACTAGTTTTGTCGCATCCTCCAAAAACAATTCTAGCTAATACCTTTGCAGTCAACTGAAGAATATGGTCATTGATCGATGCAATTAGGAAATATATGTTGCCTCTATTCAAGTCATAATTATCCTTCATCTTGGCCATCATCATGGTGTCACGGTATTTGTTTAAATATGATGCTGGATCTATACCTGCCAATGGTATTCCTATAATTATTGCGATGAGTTTGACATCCATAGATATTTTTTGGTCGAGCCAAAGGTAGACACCATGAAAGAACACTAATAACTATTTCACATAGGAATTCACTTCTGCGATTTGGTCAAAGTGTGACATATACAGTAATGAAAGTACCCCTTGCTAGTCCGGTCCTCTTTCCCATTCGATTGGAACAAATTGCTTCAGTGAATTTGGTGTATCCTATAAAGTAAGCATGTACCATATATAAATATTCTTGATTCTTTCTATTATGATCAATGAAGGACAACTTCTGCAAGTTCAATAGAATATTCTGCAACACCTTAAATCCTTCTGACACCATGGGTGCTACTAGCGGGTACTGTGAGCTCTTTGGAAATATAATATTTGACACATCAAAGCATCTTGGTGGGATGTATGGTGGAAAAATATTCCTAGTTTCTAAGTATTCATCCTCCTCACATGGTGGTGGTGTTGATTGGGTTATTTCTTGGCCTTTCTTCTTTTTTTTTTCCATGCGCTTCCTCCATGAGACTCTAGACAGACCTAGTAGGTCTGAACGTGCTTTTCCTGAATACCTACCTAGAATTTACTCAACATATTGAACAACCTCAACCTATGGTGGGACATATCCAGTAGTTTCTTCCATGATAAACGTGGGTGATGCAGTCACAACAAAATATTCATGAGATATACTTGTGCTAGAAATAGAAATGACCATGCTCTGAACAATTCACTTCAGCTCTTAGACTTGCACACAACAATTTTTGTTCTTGCATGCAAACATAATGAAATGAAGCTTGGAAAAAAAGGTTGATAACATGTAATCGTTCTTTGTGACCATTGTGGGAAATCAATAAAGTTATCTATCCTTTCAGTCACATCAACTGATCATTCGAATAATTAAGGAAAATTCTATGCATGCCACCATTTACCTATCACATCCAGTAGTAGTTATTGCATAAAGACGGATGTGACCAAAAATCATGCCACAAAAATATATCATACTTTTCAAATTAATGATGGCCAACTATCTTAATTATGGCTAGTTGTTACTTCTGCGATTCTAGTGTTACTTGTGACAACGTCGCATTTCCTGCGACATGTAGTCTTCCTTCGAGATAGTTCCTTTGGTGCGACAGGCTAAGTGTCTTTGCCATCATTTTTATTCTTGCAATAGACAAAGATTCTGTGACACTTTTCTTCTCGTTTTGATATATTAGCGATCTTCTACCAATAATTGCATAAATAGGATTAAAAAACTTTTTCTCTTTTTTCTCTTTTCTTTCTCTTTTATCTCTCTTTTCTCTCTCTCTCTCTCTCTCTCTCTCTCTCTCTCTCTCTCTCTCTCTCTCTCTCTCTCTCTTTTTATNTGATACAAATTCAACCAACTTCCATTTACTAGTCCTTTGATAGGGGTTTCATCCAACTTTTGCAATTGCACCATGCCTCCATTAGTGATATGAATTACAATGTATGGTCCAAGCCAGCATTTCTTTAAATTACTAGGATGCTTAAATAATTTTCCTTCATACATAATAAGAATTCCTTCAACCTCAAAAAATTTGTTCTTAATGTGTCGATCATGCCATACTTTTGTATTTAATTTTCAACATTTTGGTGATACCCTGCAACAAAATGTTCTTCTTCCAGCTACACAAGTTGTGACAATCTCTCCTCGACAACATAAACATCTGTAATATCTATGATAACAATGATTCTTATACTTGGTACAGTATAATACATAGGCATCACAACTTCATGTCTCTACACTAAGAGAAATGGAGTGTGTCCTATCAATTTCTTACAAGTTGTGCTATATGCCCATAGTACTGCAGAATTTTTCTGATCCCAATCATATATTTGGGCATTACAAATATTTGTTATTGCATTTTTCAAGATCTTATTAAATGATTCGATAGCACCATTCTCTTGAGGATGATATGGTGTTTTCTTTCTATGTTGAATATGGAATTCCTTCATCATTTCTTCAATCAACTAGTTGACAAAGTTCGTACCTTGTTCACTTATTAAAACCTTTGGGCATCCAAATCTTGTCATGAAATTTTCAAACAGAAACTTCATAGTAGTATAATATTTTACTGGTGTTGCTTCATCACATCTTGTCAGGTATTTGGTCGTAGTCATAATATATCATGCACCTGTGCGCTTCCCTGTTGGATTGATACGACTCACAAAATCAATAGTCCATTTATCAAATTCCTGAAATGTTACTTGAGGTACCAATGGAATTTCATCCCGTCATGATGGATTTCCAGTTCTTTGGCAGATATCATAGCTGCAACAATAATCCTAGGTGTATGCATGGATGGTGGGCCACCACATTCCTTCTTGCAAAATATTGCGAACCGTAGCTCTTCTAGCATAATGGCCTCCTGCGAAACCAACATGTTTATAATTTAGTATCAATGGCCGCTCATGTTCTAAGATGCAACGATGAATAATATCATTAGAACCCATATTATACAATTGTCCCGCAATTAACTAGAAGTATGTAGCTCGCACAAAGAATGGTTTCTTCTATGCATTGGTGAATTCAGCTGATGCGTAACCCACACTAAAAAAATGTATGATACTTCTATATTGATGATGAAATATGGTTATCGCAAATAGTTGTGAATTAGGGAGACTATCATCCACGTTACCAGACTCTTCACAAATTTTGATCCTTGAAAGATGGTCTGGTACTAAGTTCAATCAACCGAGTTTAACAATTAATTTAAAATCAAATTTTTAGAAGAGGAGAAGCCACTGACAGATATCCCCCCCCCCCCAATACTAGCTTGTTGACCAGGTATTTCAATGCAGAATGTTCTATGTACATTTTAAAATTTACACCCAATAAGTAGTCTCTGAATTTCTATAGAGCGTATACCATCGCTAACCCTTCTCTTTCTGTCACGGTATAATTATTATTTGTTGTGGATAATTTCTTGCTGATGGAGGCTATAGGATGGTCAATTGACCCTTAACCAGGTTACCTTAGTACCCCATCGAGTGCAACAGATGCCACATTGACATGTACATGGAACTCTTCCTTCCATTATGGAAATACAAGTATGGGTGTTGTAACCATGTTGTTCTTCAACGTGTCCAGACTCTACTTTATGTCCACTAAAACTTAATGTTTATTTAGTAACTTTTCCATTGAAGTAATAACCTCTGTATATCCTTTAATAAACTTTTTGTACTATCCTGCATGTCCCAATGTCGTGCGGAATTGCTTAATTGTGTTTGGTGGTGGTAGGTCAAGGATGATCACAATCTTAGAAGGATCGACCAACATTCCATCGCAAAAGTCCACATCACCCAAAAAAATTCCAAATGGGGCACAAAAGATGCATTTCTTTAAATTTAATTAAATTTAATACTGGAGACAACATTCCAACATCATCCCGAGGCTCTCAATATGATCCTTAATGATTCTAATCATTAAATTAGACTTCAATAAATTTGTGAATAAATACTTTAGAGGATGCAACTACTATTGTGGAAAAAATAACAAGAGCATTCTTGGGTCGAAAGGGAATTACCATGTACTGGAAACACCCCCACTCCATTGCAAAGGTGTTCTTGCATCGATATTCCTTTGCAATTCATATCTAATGGTAGCTAGAGAAACCATTAATGAATGATTAAATATTTGTACCCCCGACACTTTCCAGTACCTCATCTGTAAATGGTGTCAGAAATGGGTCATGCAAACAAGCGTCGTTCAGTTTTCTTAGGTCAACGAAAATTATTACTTCACCCATATTTTTTTGTCTTGTATTACTATCAGGATGATCCATTCCGATTCTTTGACAGGATCTATAATACCTATGTCCAACATTTTATCCAGATCTTCTTTGAATTTGTCTTTGTAGCGTGGATTCAATTAGTATGGTTATTGCTTGACCAGTTTTGTGTCATGCCTCAAAAGTATTTTAATTTCTCCAAGGTCAACCAACAATTTATTTTGTCTCCAAATATTTCATAGGGAACAGATCCTGGAACTCATGCAATAAGTTTGTGATCTTTCCTATAGTATCATTATCCCATTAATCTCCAATATTGGCGAAATTTGGATTTTTTGGTGAGCCAATATTAACTTTCTTAATTTTGAGTGGACTCAAGAATTGGCCGCTAGAAATAACAAGTCCTTCCACTCCCCACGTACCTTCAAATTATGGAATGTTTATGTCAAGCAGGTCATCATCATCAGGTTTTCCCATTATGTTGTAGAATTCCATCTAGTGGTGTATTGCAGCGCTGCTCTGGTTGAAAGTTTTCATCACAATAGGGGTATCTTTGAATATATTATCTTTCATCACTTGTAATGCAACATAAATGGAAGTATGGTCATATACAAACTTAATTGTATGTGTGATGATAGTATCTAACTCCTCCCATTCAAGATTACCTCATCATAACTCAAATGATGTATACCAATTCATTGGTTTCATGTCCAATGTATGTATAAAGTGATGAAACCATTCTTGTTCCGGGAATGCCTCTGATATCGTGCGACAATACTCAATATGTTCAATAGGACTAGTCAATCATGTATCCTTGTGACAAGTATAACTAATCTCTTCTCCAAATATGATCTCCAACAATATTCTACATTGCGGCCATTTAGAGATAGATTGTTTATGTTTACTGCACCATCTGGAATGTGTATATTTCAGCAAAAAGTCCAAGGCAGACAATTGCTATGATTTTGTAAACTTCACTTCAAACTATGTTATAAAAGATGAAAGGTTACGTAAACCTTCATATGTAGGTAGCTCACTTTCCTTGACTCCTACCTGTCACATTAATTGTGTAATTCTTGCACATCTTCGCATAGATACTTCATTCATTTGATTATTCCAATTTTCTAACGCTTCACCCGAATTAGATGTATAGGAGCTAACACTACTCCAACTCAACTTTCCATCGGCTGTTATATTTATATAGTTGTCTCCTGTAGATGTGATATTATAGATATGGTCGAGATAGTCACCTTGTAGTGTATCAATTTCTGCGACCACCCTTATCTATGAATCTTGATATGATAAGATTATTCTCTTAAAATTTAGGATGGTTTGGTTTTTTACCACATAGTCGATCCCCAAAAGTGTAGGATATGGGTTTGTATCATCAAAAATTTAGATCACTTCAAAATTTGCATATGTTCTTAGGACTTGTATTTCAATAGGTACCTGAGCTAGTCGACCAATAGATAGGAAATTCAACTGATTTGCTATCCTGAGTTGAATGGGAGATGAATCTAGTCAGGGTTTTCCCATGATTTACCATGTCTGTCTTGTCATAATATTTACATCAGAGCCTAGTTATAAAATTATATAATCCATATCATAATCACCAATTTGTGTAGTCATTCTTATCTCACAACCGGTCTTTAATATTTTTTCGACATGGTTGAGTCTTATGTTTAGTCACAAATCCTCTTAAGTTTCTTGTATTAAATCTGTCAATTATGTGACATCATCTTTATTGTGGATCAGTGATAAGAAACTTTTGAAAAATACTTTAAGTTTACTAACCTTTCTTGTCGGCTTCTTCTGAAATAGCTAATCAAATATTTCAGGAATCTCCCTTACTTGTCCTCTTGGTAATGTCGAAGAAGACGTCGATGCTTGATTCATGTAGATGAATTATGGTTGGGAATCCAAGAATATTTCCTTTTCTCTTTGGATGTTGAATGGTAACTTCTTTTGTGCTATCGGCCCCACTTGTGGTTGGTCTACTCTAGTCGTAGCACTTCCTCTTGTCATGAAAATAATGTTTTCTTCTTTTGGCTCATCAGAAGTCATTTGGATATTTTTGTTGGTATTCGGTTTCGGATTCTGCAGGGGAATTGGATTTCCCATATTTTGGCATGCCACTTAGAAATCAGTTGAGGGAAGTACTCAATAGTTTCGTCGACAACTTTACCATACAAACATGCCTTCACAGGACTATCACAATCCCAAGTGAAATGCCTTACTTTTCCACAATTATAGAATATGATTTGGCCTCTCCCATGACCAATTCCTCCTCCTTCTTGTTGTTGTCCTCAAACCCAAAAATTTCCACCCCCCTATGTTGAGGGTAGTGTTTTTGAGCTAGATATTGGTTCTGTTTATATTGGGGTCGAAGATACATATTTTGTTGATATTGAGTCAGTGGATATTGAGTAGGTGGGTATTGATCTTGTGCTCACTCAACTTGTATCTTTTCGTCATTCATCATTAATTAGCTATCCACCATTTTCTCCTACATCAACTCAAATTCTCTACAATCCTTCTCATCATGCCATACAGATTTAAAAAATTTACAATAAATACTAGCAGGTGTACTTACAATATTCTGTAAGTACAAGGATTCTTTCAACTAATGACCTCCGGTCTAACATATTCTACACCAAGGCATACCTTGTGTATTTGTATGTTTTGGTGATCCTGTTGTGACATAGTTCATGAGCACCGGGTAATTATCTTGATGGTGTCCCTCAGTTCTGCATCGGGTACACCAGAGTTCCTCTTGGATCTCTTTCCCTTTATTAATATCCCGAAGTTGTAGTGTAAGGTTAGTTAGTTGCAATTGAATCTGCATCAATCCTGCACCACTCTCTCCTATCAATGAGGATTCTAAACTCATTTCTATCTCTAGAGCTTCTATTTGCGAAAGAATCTTCTATTGCATCAACATAATTCATATGTGTGGAAACAATGTTGCAATGAACCATTCCTTGTGCTGCAAATATGAAATCTAAAATTTTACTTTGGACATGTTAAGTCATGAATTTTTTTTTTTCAATCTTATATTTTGCTTATGATTTTTTGTTTTAAGCTTGCTCATTTGCTTACTTCTAGGAAATTTTTGTTTAGAGTGAAATTTTGATTTTTTGCCTTTAGGATTTCATTATTTTTGTCTTTCTTATGTCCTGAAGGGTTCTATAGGATATACGTTGAGTAATAGTTTCATAAATAAGCACTAAGACCAAGTTTTAGTCATTTAAACCTATGTTAAAGTTGAATTAGTGGTCAAAAACCACAAAATTTGATTTTCAAACTTTCTTGTAGCGCAACGGTTAAAATTTTACACTGGCGTGCTACAAGAAAATCGTGGGTGCAAAATTTGTCAGTTTTTACGCTGAATTCTCCAATATTTTCACTCCTGGGATGACTAATCACATGTGTAGGTAGATTTAATATGTGTTTCATCAAATATAATCATGCAAACAGGTGTTGTCTATGACGTGAGGGAGATCATGGTAGTCAGAAGTTAAGGCTTGGCAAATCATGATAGAGAGTGAAATAAGGTGAGATTGCCAGGAAAGAGGTTCTCCAATTAGGCATTATGAAGCTGGTGGAGAAGTGGAATGAATACACATTGCTAAGAATCAGAAATTTGTAGTTGAGGAAGGAATTTAGGGTTTTCTCAACGTGACAATTGGAAGTAAGCTAAAGACTTGAAGACACCTGGACGGTTAAATTCAACATTCAGATAGTCCAAGAATCAACTTTTAACACCTGCAGCAAGCTAGGAGTGAGGTATTCCACATGACCTTGGTCATGGCCTTTTAAATTGGGGGTTTTTCTATTAAGGATTATAAGGTTAAATTTATTAAAGAAAACATAAACTCATGTATTCAACAAGCTCCCAATGGTGAGAGATCAGTCCAAAAGGTATAAATGAACATCTTTGATATTAGTAAAGTTCAGTAGAAGCTTTGTTTAAAGACCTTTGGTGCTTTTTTTGACCTAAATTACCCCAGATCGGTACAAAACATTCCCTACATTGACAATAGAACTGACTGTTAAAAAATCGAGGAAAAACATCTAGGGAAAATCCAAAGCAAAACTAACTCTCAAAACTCTGAAAACATGAGGAAAAAAGGTTGTTAGGTCACTAACAGGTTCTAAAAATCACACAGAAGCATCATCAAGCCTTGGGAAAGTAGATGAAGAAGAGTGGGAAGACCAACAGGGATGAGCCCACTGAGCTGAATTGGATAGACAGGTTTCCAGGGTGTGTTGAACTCTTTGAGAATGCTAGATAGTTGAACTTCTTTAAAAATATTGATGGATATAATACCGAAGTTTCTCATAAATTTGATCAATGTTATAACCAAGATATAGTATCATTTGATACTCTGAAATTCAAATTAACTGTAGAGTTGGTGGCTGAAGCAATAGGGGTCAAGAATGAAGGAGAACTTTGGTTCAAAAAGGTGCCATTTACCTTCAATGCCCAAAGGTATCTATTGCCTAGCATTGTTCCATATTGGAGCAAGGGAGTACTTATCCATAATTTCAGAGTTGAATGGGTAGATCCTATCAAGGTTCTACAAAGCTACATTACATGTGAAGGGAGGTATGATTTTGTCTTCAAGTACCATTTCAGGTTCCTTGAGCACCATGCTAGTGAATCAAGGATGAATCTCCCTTTCTTCATGTTAAAGAGTTTGCAGAAAATGTCAAGCAGGATCAAAGAGCATCATAATCACACAAGTCAATCCTTCTTTCACCATGGTTAATTAAACTTATTATTAACATAGTTCTACAAAAAGAAGGAAAGAATTAGGACTACTTTCTCTTTTGGTCTGGGTTCCACAATAACCAGGAAGGACAGCCTACCAGAAAGTAGGTTGATAAGGGACAAACCCTAAATAGAAAATTAAGACAAAAGGTGAAGGTTGAAGATAAAAAATTTGTCAAGTTAGAAGAAGTGGAAGAACCTTCAAAAGGAGATTATGAATCTCAGTAGCCTTCAATTGATAGTGAGGACCAAAATTGGTTGTTTATTCATAAGGAAGCCCGGCTTGTTAAAAATGAAACACCAACAGAAGCACTCATTGATGAAAAAATTATTTTTATAGAAAATGTTTTAAGAGATTAAGAAAATACTAAGGTCCAACAACGAATCCCAATTACCATCTTATCTAAAGATGAAGCTTACTTGTTGGAAGGATATGAGTTGACTGTCAGTGTTGAGACTAGGGTTGGCACACATAGGAAGTTCTACAGTCAGGAGGATAAGACAGTAATACCAAAGAAAAAGAAGATCAAGGTTAAATAATTTTCCTCTATCATGCATCAAGGAAAAAGTTTAAAAATGATAGGAGAGTTTGCCCCAGGCTGGAGACCCAAAACTAGATACAAAAACAAATTGAGGCTGAACATGAAAAATCTACTAAACCCTAAGTTAAACACAGAAGAGGTAACTGTTCTTGATAACTCTTCCTCAGATGAAAAGCTAGAATCTAACAAAGGTAACAGCAAAGGGAAGAAACCATTGAATACAGAAGAAGAATCTAGCCTCACTCAGACTAAGTTATCTGCTTTGTTTTTAGAGATACGAGGTAAACTGTTGAAGGAGCAGCAAAAAGATGAAACAGAGATGTCTTATTCAGAAAATAAGCTGTTGAGGGATGAAAATGCTCTTGCTGAAACAGATAATTAAGAAAACCCAAGTGTTCATGATATTCCCATAGAGCTGCTGCCTGCGGATGAGGAAATCTTCAGAAAGCTAAACATCCCATGGATGCCTAGTGAGCTACAGAATACAACAAGAAGCAAGGCATTTGACTCAAAAAAGGAGAATTTGTAAAGAGCCATCAAGCAGTATAAACATCAAATAGAGTATATGCAAGAAACAAATGATGGTTTAATTATAGCTAGTAAAAGACTCAGGGAAGACCTAGAAGAAGTGACTGATCACTACCAAGAGCTTATTGTAGTCTCCAAAGAGGCCCTAAAAAGGAAAAGAAGTGCATATTTATAGTGTGCAGAATTGAAACAGATTGTCAGAAGCCTACAACAATAGAATGAGGAGCTTACTAAAAGAATAACAGAGATGGAAGCTGAGCAGCAGAAAGCTAGGAAAAAGGCCCAAGCCTTAGATGGGATAGCTCTGTTAGCAAAAGCTGCTAAAGACCTATGAGCATTGTTAGCTAATGCAGTTACTTGTTATGTTTTTGATAAATACTTTATTTTTGTAATGATCATTTTGATAATACCCTATCGATGAGTAGGCTAAAAACAGTTAGGGTTTAGACTCTAACTAAATTTTGAAAAAACAGTATTTAGGAAGGTCACAAAGAGAACAAAGGGTTCGACTTTTGGATGGCTAGAGGAGGTCTTTTGACTTATTGATAAGCTAAGTACTTGACTCTCATGTGTATTTGATGAACATATTATGAAATATATGCTCCATTTTACCCTTCAGTCTGTGTTTTGGCTTCATTTCTAGCTTGTTTAGCTACACAATTGATAATTTCATTGCTGTTTTATAGTCTTTATGCTTGTAGTGCTTGTCAGTTGTTGATGAACTTCAACGTTATGTTATGTTGGATACATGGCTATTATATTATGCATCTCTATTTTTCTTTGCTTGTGATTTAGTTCCTATTTGGCTTATGAATGTATTCCCTTTTGTCACCAATCTTCACAACCAGAAAAACCTTTCAAAAACCCTAAAAACCTAGTTTTATTTGATTGGATATTTGAGATTGTGTTGGCTTGTTTCTTTATAGTCTGAAAACAATTTCTAGCACAAACATCTTTGGTGTCGTTGCTGGGGAACGAAGTTGAAAACATATTTTTCCCTAGTATACTTATCATTTCACTGGTTTTAAGAGGTGAACTTAAACCAACATATCTCTAAGACTACTTTTCACCAGTTTTCCATAGTGGCTACTAGGGGAGTTGGAACTAGAAACATACCTATTTCACCATTACAGTTGGGTGTTCCAGATCCTAAACAGATACTGAAAATAGCTAGAAGAATTAGAAGGTTTCAGTCATCCCTAGCTTTATGCAGCCCTAATTAATCTGAACTATTGTCACCCCTTCCTCTTTTTGAGGAGAAAAAACAAAATCTATCTTAAGAAATTGATTGGCGACTCCACTATTTTAATATGTAGAGGCCGATGTCCATGGAAGCTATTCTGGCTTGAAGGTTTGCACCTTTCAGTTTTTTTTGATATTCCAAGTTTTCCAAATTCAGTACCTACTATGGATGTTTGGGGAGATTGTCTTCCACAGTTTAGAGAAACAAAGAGGATGATCCTTCAGATCACCTCATCAGATTTCATCAATGTATGGTCCAGTTAAATATACAGCGTGAATATGTGCTCATGAAGATTTTCATGTATTCACTTGAGCAAGATGAATGATATTGGTATCTTTCTCTTCTCGCTGCTAGCATTTCCTCACTGAAAGAATTCCACACATGTTTTCAAAAACATTGTAAGTATGTGTTCTCAACTAAACTCTTTTTTAAAGATTGTTGTGAGCAGGCTAATGTTTATAATACATCTTCTGATTCAAAAAATCGTGATGATGAGTACAATCAAGGGTTCGAAACATGTCATGAAGAAGTTGAAGTTACAGAATTTGTTGAAGATGAAGAGGTAACATTTTCAGATACTGTTGTCAAGGAAGAATTCCATGATCATTACGATAATCAAGTTGTTGTTTTAGGCCAGGTTTAGGATTATTCAAGTGATGAGATCAGTAGAGATATTTTGGAATATTCTCGTAATGATTTCAATAGTCTTAATAACCATTTGAGTGCTAATCCTTTTGAATATCAATCTCTAATTCAACAAAGTGTTGGAAATCATTGTTGTGTTAAAGATCAGCTTTGTATTGAAGGAAAAGACGAACCCTTAGCATCTTCATTCGAAATTTCTCAGAATGCTCCTTGTTAGGATGAAGAGATTAGGGTTCCAAGACAAGAATGTTGTGATGAATTAGATTCTATCCCTTTTGGTTTTGATACTAAAATTGATGAAGGCCAGGCTATTCACATTTTTTCATAAGTTGCTTATATTCAAGGTTATGATAAATCTGTTGTTCAAAATCATTATGAAGATGCTCTAATTTTTAATAAATATGAAGATGAAATTGAAAAGAAAGACCTAGAAATCTATGAGGTGTGTGATATGTCACAATCTGATCAGCAGATTCAAGAATGTATTTGGTTTATTATCCTTGAACAACAAAATCCAATGCATGATAGTCATTCATTTGAAGACAGTGTGGAAAAGGAGGTTCAAAGTGTTGACATTATTGTTGATACTATCCAAAAAATTATGGAGAAAATTCAGGCTGATCCTGATGTCCTTTTTCGCCAATGCCTGCTTGATATTCATGGAACAAAATATTCTTATGGATAGCCTATATTTTTCATAGAATAGGAAGAGGTAACTTATGGAAATTTTTATGATCCAGTAGCAGATTATTTAGAGTCAATACTAAGTTATAAATCTGTTATTTTAGAGACACCATTTAATGAAAGTGAGTGTAAGTTGTTAGATATTTGCTCTTCATGTTTTCCAATATTTCTGATTATATATATATATATATATATTTGGAGTTGGAAACAAGTTTTGGTGGGTTAATGAAATTTTTTCCTGGTTACATTGGAAATGGGATTACAATTTGATTCAGTAAATGGAAGTTTCCTCAAAGAAAGAGATTTGATTTTCATTGTATATATCAATGTGTGAAGGATTGAATAAAGACTCCATAGCCCAATGGATGTTTTGCAGAAAAGCAGGCAGTTTTGGTTTCAGAAGGCACTGGTCTACAGGTTCTTGAAGCCTCACAGGGAGGACTTCATCCCACAGCTGGAGCCAAATGTTAAGTCATGAATTTGTTTTCTTCAGTCTTATATTTTTCTTTTGATTTTTTGTTTTAAGCTTGCTCATTTGCTTGCTTCTAGGAAATTTTGGTTTAGAGTGAAATTTTGATTTTTTGCCTTTAGGATTTCATTATTTTTGTTTTTCTTATGTCCTGAAGGGTTCTATAGGATATATGTTGAGTAATAGTTTCATAAATAAGCACTAAGACCAAGTTTTAGTCATTTAAACCTATGTTAAAGTTGAATTAATGGTAAAAAAGAACAAAATTTGATTTTCAAACTTTCTTGTAGCGCAACGGTTAAAATTTTACACTGGCGCACTACAAGAAAATCATGGGTGCAAAATTTGTCAGTTTTTACGCCAAATTCTCCAATATTTTCGCTCCTGGGATGAATAATCACATGTGTAGGCAGATTTAATACGTGTTTCATCAAAGATAATCATGCAAATAGGTGCTATCTATGACATGAGGGAGATCATGGCAGTCAGAAGTTAAGGCTTGGCAAATCATGACAGATAGTGAAATAAGGTGAGATTGACGGGAAAGAGGTTCTCCAATTAAGCTTTACGAATCTGGTGGAGAAGTGGAATGAAGACACATTACTAAGAATTGGGAATTTGCAGTTGAGGAAGGAATTTAGGGTTTTCTCAGTGAGACAGTTGGAAGTAAGCTGAAGACTTGAAGACACCTGGATGGTTAAATTTGACATTCAGATAGTCTAAGAATCAACTTTTAACACCTGTAGCAAGATAGGAGTGAGGTATTCCACGTGACCTTGGTCATGGCCTTTTAAGTTGGGGGTTTTTCTATTAAGGCTTATAAGGTTAAATTAATTAAAGAAAACATAAACTCATGTATTCAACAAGCTCCCAATGGTGAGAGATCAGTCCAAAAGGTCTAAATGAACATCTTTGATATTAGTAAAGTTCAATAGCAGCACTGTTTAAAGACCTTTGGTTCTCTGTTTGACCTAAATTACCCAAGGTCCGTACAAAACATTCCCTGCATTGACAATAGAACTGACTATTAAAAAATCGAGGAAAAACAACCAGGGAAAAAATGACTGTCAAAACTATAAAAACTGGAGGGAAAAAGGCTGTTAGGTCACTAACAGGTTCTGAAAATCACACAGAAGCATCATCAAGCCTTGGGAAAGTAGATGAAGAAGAGTGGGAAGACCAATAGGGTTGAGCCCACTCAGCTGAATTGGATAGACAAGTTTCCAGGGTGTGCTGAACTCTTTGAGAATGATGGATGGTTGAACTTATTTAAAATGATTGATGAATATAATACCGAAGTTTCTCATAAATATTCTCAATGTTATAACCAAGATATAGTATCATTTGATACTCTGAAATTCAAATTAACTATAGAGTTGGTGGCTGAAGCAATAGGGGTCAAGAATGAAGGAGAACTTTGGTTCAAAAAGGTCCCATTTACCTTCAATGCCCAAAGGTATCTATTTCCTGGAATTGTTCCAGATTGGAGCAAGGGAGTGCTTATCCATAATTTCAGAGCTGAATGAGTAGAGCCTATCAAGGTTCTACAAAGCTAAATTACATGTGAAGGGAGGTATGCTTTTGTCTTCAAGTATCATTTCAGGTTCCTTCAGCACATTGCTAGTGAATCAAGGATGAATCTCCCTTTCTTCATGTTAAAGAGTTTGCAGAAAATGTCAAGCAGGATCAAAGAGCATGATAATCACACAAGTTAATCCATATTTCACCATGGGTTAATTAAACTTATTATTAACACTGTTCTACAAAAAGAAGGAAAGAATTGGGACTACTTTCTCTTTTTGTCTGGGTTCCACAATAACCAGGAAGGACAGCCTACCAGAAAGTAGGTTGATAAGGGACAAACCCTAATTAGAAAATTAAGACAAAAGGTGAAGGGTGAAGATGAAAAATCTGTCAAGTTAGAAGAAGTGGAAGAACCTTCAAAAGGATATTATGAATCTCAGCAGCCTTCAGTTGACAGTGAGAACCAAAATTTGGTATTTATTCATAAGGAAGCCTAGCTTGTTAAAAATGAAACACCAGTAGAAGCACTCATTGATGAAAATTTTTTTTTTACAGAAAAGGTTTTAAGAGATGAATAAAATACTAAGGTCCAACAACGAATCCCAATTACCATCTTATCTGAAGATGAAGCTTACTTGTTGGAAGGATATGAGTTGACTGTCAGTGTTGAGACTAGGGTTGGCACACACAGGAAGTTCTACAGTCAGGAGGATAAGACAGTAATACCAAAGAAAAATAAGATCAAGGTTAAAAAATTTGCCTCTATCATGCATCAAGGAAAAATTTTAAAAATGATAGGAGAGTTTGCGCCAGGCTGGAGACCCAAAACTAGATCCAAAAAAAAATTGAGGCTGAACATGAAAAAGCTACTAAACCCTAAGTTAAACACAGAAGAGGTAACTGTGCTTGATAATTCTTCCTCAGATGAAAAGCTAGAATCTAACAAAGGGAAGAAACCATTGAAGATAGAAGAAGAATCTAGCCTCACTCAGACTAAGTTATCTGTTGTGTTTTTAGAGATACGAGCTAAACTGTTGAAGGAACAGTAAAAAGATGAAACAGAGATGTCTTATTCAAAAAATAAGCTGTTGAGGGATGAAAATGCTCCTGCTGAAACAAATAATCAAGAAAACCCAAGTGTTCATGATATTCCCACAGAGCTGCTACCTGAGGATGAGGAAATCTTCAGAAAGCTAAACATCCCATGGCTACCTAGTGAGCTACAGAATACAACAGGAAGCAAGGCATTTGCATCAGAAAAGGAGAATTTGCAAAGAGCCATCAAGCAGTATAAACATCAAATAGAGTATATGAAAGAAATAAATGATGGTTTAATTACATCTAATAAAAGACTTAGGGAAGACCTAGAAGAAGTGAATGATCACTACTAAGAGCTTATTGCAGTCTCCAAAGAGGCCCTAAAAAGAAAAAGAAGTACATATTTACAGTGTGTAGAATCTAAACAGACTATCAGAAGCCTACAACAACATAATGAGGAGCTTACTAAAAGAATAACACAGATGGAAGCTGAGCAGCAGAAAGCTAGGAAAAAGGCCCAAGCCTTAGATGGGATAAATCTGTTAGCAGAAGCTGCTAAAGACCTACGAGCATTGTTATCTAATGCAGTTACTTGTTATTTTTTTGAGAAATACTTTAATTTTTTAATTATCATTTTGATAATACCCTATCGATGAGTAGGCTAAAAACAGTCAGGGTTTAGACTCTAACTGAATTTTGAAAAAATAGTATTTAGGAAGGTCACAAAGAGAACAAAGGGTTCAACTTTTGGATGGATAGAGGAGGTCTTTTGACTTATTGATAAGCGAAGTACTTGAATATCATGTGTATTTGATGAAAAAATTATGAAATATATGCTCCATTTTACCCTTCAGTCTGTGTTTTGGCTTCATTTCTAGCTTTTTTAGCTACACAAATGATAATTTCATTGCTGGTTTATAGTCTTTATGCTTGTAGTTGTGGATGAACTTCAATGTTATGTTCTGTTGGATACATGGTTGTTATATTATGCATCTCTGTTTTTCTTTAATTGTGATTTAGTTCCTATTTGGCTTATGAATGTATTCCCTTTTGTCACCAAACTTTACAACCAGAAAAACCTTTCAAAAACCCTAAAAACCTAGTTTTATTTGATTGAATATTTGAGATTGTGTTGGATTGTTTCTTTGTAGTCTGGAAACAATTTCTGGCACAAATAGGACATAAATGTATTAAATCTCTGGTAAAATTCCAAGAACAAATCTATGGGTAGCTACTTGATTCATTTAATTTTTTCTGAACTCGTCTATTAACCCCACTAGAATTTGGTCGAGTATTTTCTGTGCAACTCCCACTAGGACTATAGAGAACTTTGTGTACCAATATAATGAATGACCACTTAGGGTTGTGATCATATGCACTTGCTTTATCACTTCATCTTGGACCTATTGCATGGTCCATATGGCTTCACATAGAAACCAATGTTGTTGTAGTTCTTCTAAACCATTTCTAGTAAGTATAGTCAACTTAATATTGTTTCCATCCATTATATTAGCTCCTGCTACACTTGGAAAAACAATTTAACTAGACCGACTCCCTTGTCTACTATTCACAGCGTTAGTATTAATTGTATTTACAAAACCATTGGGATATGAGTTTCTAGATCTTACCTCTGGTGATGTGCATGGGGTTGTAGGTGTGTCATACTCAAACTCTGTTTCTAGAGCTTTAGCTTCTTCTTCTTCTCTTTAATATATCGACTAATTTTCCTCTTCTTCAACGCAAGAACCCTCATCAAAATGTCATGTTAACTAGTAGTATTAACCTCTGGTGATAATGTAACTTCCTCTTATTGTCACCATTTTTATTCTCTTTCTCGAGCAAAATATTCTTAACTCCTTAAACATCCACCTTCTAGTTCAGTTCCACTATCAACGGGGAACATCTCAGCTTAGCTTGCTCCATTTTTCATGCAATTATTCTATGACATATCCCAAATTATTGCATACAGTCCTTCTAAATATTAGAATCCATTCTCTGGATTCCTTTTTTGCATCCAACATCTTTATCCAATTTTTCAAATATGTCAAGTATCTTCCTCGTTGACCTTGGAAAATTTTTATTTTCACCTCGCTATATGAGGTTATTATGTCGACAAAAAACTCAGTAATGTATCTCTCTAAAATACTCTCTACCCAAAAATTGACAACCCTCGACATAGGGTTTCTAGTACTTTTCAGTTGTTGAATCAACTAAGGATTCCAGTCTGTCGGTTCTCCTCCTTGGAAATTCTTTCATTGGGTTTTGAACTTTGACAACCATTCATACAAAAAATAGGGAACTCAAAAAAGAAAATATCATGAATATCCGTATAAAGGTATCTCTCCAACCACCTCGTCGGATTCAACGATGATCCTTTACTTTCTTCTTGTTCAAATTCTAATGTTTTAAAATCCACCCAGTCTTGGATTTCCAGCTTCGTCAGATGCCAAAACATGTCCCTCATCAAACTGTTTCATGGTCCCGACAATGAAACCATTTGTTCCCATTTCTCCCCTTTGAGCCAGGTTCATACCTTCTATCACTTGCAACAAAGCCCTAGATATCAACCAGACAGATCCAGGATCAGTTGAAAACACTTATGATGTAGATGCAGTCTCACTCGAGTTACCTCTTATGGGTAACTACAAGAACCAGGTTTCTGTGGTTGGTTGGGGGTTTCTTCTCCCTTGGATCTACTATAATTTGAATGCCATTTATATCTTCAAGAATATAGTTCTAATAATTTTTGTAGCAAATGTATAATGAAGATATGAATTGAACAAAACAAACCACAAAGGAAATGGAAAATTGTTGCACAAGAATTTACAGTATCATTCACAATAATAGTATCTGATGTTACAATAGTTTACATAGGAAAATAATTCGAATAAATTAGGTATGGATTCGAATCTATCCACTGGATGTGACTGTATCTAGCTGACAATCTAACTCGATGACTCAATCAATATTGGAGTCCAAAAAATCAACTCCCAAATCTCCAATAGCTCAATCAATCCGGGACAACTAGTTAACTCAGTGCAACTGAGTGTGGTAGGTGGGAAAAGGCGCCTACTCCACATGTAACCATGCATTAGCCATGAAAATATTTCCCTAGATAAATTATTGTGCACTAACTGAGAGTAGCTAAGGGCTAACTAATATTGACTAGTACTAACTCCAACTAACTAAAGTAGGTTGGTGCCGGGACTCCCAGTGGCTCCTAAAATGTAGGGATTGGTCTAGGAGGTGCCCAAACTAATGCTTGCACATGTAGTAAGTGGTAGTTAACCTCTAGTAGTGTTCCCACACTCTAGTGACTGGTACATGTGGCCCCATTAGTCCAATTGGATCCATTGGTACTAGTGAATCCAATTAATTAATTAAGGTTCCTAAGTTATGCTAAATAATCTAATAGACAGTATGGTCAAGGGAGGATTAATAATCCTAACACCTCCCTTGAATACTAACTTGGAAAAATATGGGACCTGGTAACAAGACCATAGGTCACCCAAATACAATCTAAAACACATGAAATAAAAATGTTTATTAATACAACCGAGGAAATGAGGGAAAACCTCATGGGAATACCCCCCTCAAAATAAGCAGAAATACAAATTTTGAATAAAACTTGTGAAATTTTTTTGCTGCTATTTGCAGCACTATGCAACAATAGTATCTATGCAGTTGAACCCATGAATCCAAACAAAGTGCTTATGTCTAGAGGAATTTTCCTCTTTGGAAGAAGAACAATGTACTCAATTGAATTGGAAATATAAACAACTGCACGGTGAAAACTAGACCCATGTAGAGCAGTTGAAATCAACTTATGAGAGAGAAAAAATTATTGAGAATTCAAACCATGTGAAGAAAAACAAATAATATGATATATTTCATCCTTGAACAGAAATCCAGGAGTGGTAAAATCATCCCCAAGTGTTAGGAGCAATTGTCCAGGCGGATGCAGAATGTCTCCAACTTTACTAGTTCTGTGAGGAGATGACCATGTGATCAAATGGATAGGTGGAGAATCCTTGGGACTGTGGAGAGTGAATTATTTAGCTCCATAATATGATATATCTTCATAAATAACCAATAATTTAAAAAATATAATATCAACAAACTCATAAGAGAGAACTACCATCGAATCCTCAACAACAAAATTGAATGAGACTTGCGGTGCTTGATTTGTCACACCAAAATTGATGAAACCAGTTACAAGCAATACCAAACGATATCGATTCTTAAAACATGAAACAAATATTATTATATCAGATAATAAATCAGAACCAAATAGATTCATATCATATCCAAAACTATGCTCCACCGAGACGGTAGATGCATAATTTTCTCCTTCTTCAAAATTCTGATTTTTGGTGCATGCAATCCTGTAGGAATTTACTGGAAGCTCTATATTAATAAGAGTGCATGGATCACACCTATAATATGATATTATTTCCAAAATATCCATGGTATCACTTATATACACACCATAAACATCAATAGATATAGAGAAATCAAATTCCTCTTCCTTTTCTGAAACAATTACCAGTAAACTATGCACAAAATTTAAAGAATCACTGGAGAATTTTTGTAAAGAATGGGAGGATATTTTTTCCTCACAAAATGAGATTCAAATGTATTCTTATATATCATACATGTGAGGATATGATATATAAGAGATCTCATACACTTATGGAGTAGCAGGAGAAAGAGTCACTTCAAGGAGACTTTCTTCGATTTGAATTGACTATAGGGAAAAATCTGCTTCTTCTTCATTTTCAACAATTTGATTTTTTGTAAGAGAGGGAATGAAATAACCATTCTGGATTTTATCTGAATATATCTCAACATATATGATTTTATATTCATCTCCCATATGAATTCTAGGTCCTCCTGATAGGGGGAAGGTGATAAGGATTCCTTATAAGCAACCATGACGGTTGGATGCTCTAGAATCTATCATTTAAGCCTTTGACGGAGATAGGCTTACATGCAAGCATATCTCACATTATTAATTCTTCTCTTCATCATCTAACATTAATTGTCTTTGTGGAAGAGAAATATTGTTATGTACACCTAGAGCTCTCATCTGGTCAAGGGTCTTCTTCATGCACGAGTCTTCTGGATGAAAACCCATACAGTAGGGACACTTTTTCTTCTTAGAGCCGAAGGCTCCTTCGAAAGTTTGTTGATTCTATTTAGGCTTCGAATCAGCTACTTTTTGCTACATATTCTTTGATTTCCCCTTTTCTTGTGCTTCGGAAGAGTCAGTAACTAGGAGATCTTGATCTTTGTAGGTCTTGATGAATCCCATTCGGATCAACTTGTCTTGCTCCTTGATTAAGGAATCAAAAAAAGAATCTAATGAAGGAAATTTCCAATCAGGAAATATTTCCCGATTGGAATGAAATTTGGAAATAAATACAGAATACTTAGGGCCTAGTTTTGTGAGTATGGAAAGGACATTATGCTCATCCTTCCACTCTATTCTGCATTATTTTCATTGAAGTACCAGAGACTTGAATTTAGTAAATAATTTCTCAATAGTCTCGAAAATTCTAGGATGTAAATATAGCAACTCATTCTCTAGAATGTGTCCCAAAAGCTCATATTGTTTGTTAAAAAAGCTATCAATATTCTCCCAAGACTCTCTGGGAGTTCTCAAGCCCTCTAGATGGAAGAGGAGATCTCTGGATATATAAATACATAAGTACTTGAATGATTCATCACAATGATTCATAAACTTGTTCTTTTTAGCTGGCTGATGAGGCTTAGTCTCCCATCCATGTATGAACCTGTGGTAGCCATGATTTCACAAGGCCAACTGCATATCAATCCTCCAATCAAGATAATTGGAAGATGTGAGGATCCATGGTTCAGGAGTTTGAGAACTCATAATTGCTCCAGTCGAAAGACTGCAAATACTTCACACAAGCTATGTAGCACCTGTCAATTTCACTGCAATAACACACTAAAACATATGAAATATTAGAATCATGATTTTCCTCTCAACATGAACATGTTTTTTGGGTCCATCATGTCCTCTCCGCTTCTCTGAATAAATCCAGAGCTAGAAAATCATCATAGGGGACTTTTGTGGAAACCTAGCTGCTTCTGATGTTCAATGGGGAGAAACAAACCTGAAACCTTCCTAAGATGGCTCTGATATCATTTTAGAATTTGAATTCCATTTATATCTTCAAGAATATAGTTCTAATAATGTTTGCAGCAAATGGAGAATGAATATACAAACTGAACAAAACAAACCACACAGGAAACGGGCAAGTTTTTCTCAGGAATTTATAGTATCATTCACAATAATAATATCTGGTGTTACAATAGTTTACACTGGAAAATAATTCGAATCAATTAGGGATGGATTCGAATATATCCATTGGATGTGACTATATCTAACCAAAAATCGAACTCATGGTGACTCAATCGATTTCGGAGTCCAATAAATCAAATCCTAGATGTCCAATAGCTCAATCAATCAGTGACAGCTAGTTAAATCAGTGCAACTGAGTGTGGTAGGTGGGAAAAGGTGCCTAATCCACATGCATCCATGCATTATCCATGCAAATATTGCACTAGCTAACTAATTGTGAACTAACTGGGTGCTAACTAAGACTGACTAGTACTAAATCCAACTAACTGAAGTAGGTTGGTGTCAGGACTCCCATTGGCTCCTAAAATGTAGGGATTGGTCTAGGGGGCTCCCAAAATGATGCATACACATGTAGTAAGTGGAATTTAACCTCTAGCAGTGTTCCCCACACTCCAGTGACTGGTACATGTGGCCCCATTAGGTCAAGTGGACCCATTAGTACTAGTGGCCCAATTAATTAATTAAGGTTCCTAAGTTAAGATAAATAGTCTAATATATAGTATGGTCAAGGGAGGATTAGTAATCCTAACAGGAGCCTTAACAACTCACTTGACTGAAGCTGGTGGGCGTATGAATTAACCTTACTATGTGTAGATAAGACACTACTTAACTTATCTGTGACAAATATTATAACAACAATATAAACTTTAACATACATGTTATCTATCACTAGTGCAACTCATTCATATGGAAAATCATTCATAAGAAAATATATAAACACTCAATCATATTATACATTCATGTGACTTAAATACATTCATAATATACATTCATCATCTACTCAGTGAAACAATATTTAATGTGGAAACCCATCTGGAAAAAACCACAAAGGCGCTCTTCATCTGGAACCTTTTTGTCTACACTCTGAGATGTAGACTCTGTTCTAGATATTCTTCTCTTATCTATACCAAATTATCTCTCCTCTCATTCTCTCTGGTCTTATGTCACTCAATATTCTCCTACTTGACTCTATTGTTGATCCTCAGACAACCTGGATCAACTACTCTTCTCTATACTTCTGCGCACTTAGCTATAGACTACTCGACTCTTCTTACAGACACTAAAACACTAAATGAATCTATAATTAAACTGACTAGATAATTAGGTAAACAACAACAAGAAGAAAATATCAGAAGCAACCCACATGCAACCTGGGTTCTTAATTCTTATAGACTCTTACATGTCACTATCAACTAACTTCATTTAGTTACCGAACAAGCTATCATTCATATTCTAGTGACACTTATCAGTAGGAACCAATAAACCTAATTACAAATATGATTTTATTCCTTAACACACATGTGAATCTCACTGAATCTAGATGACCTCATACCCACAATCTTCCTTGAACTGTTGCTTTTAGTTGTTGCTCCACTGTACGCTTTCTCTAGCATGGTTCCTTTTGTTGCAGCTGATTTCATCGCCTATTTTACTTATGTTATGAATTCTCTTATGTTTCTAACTCTTCCTTTGTGAACTCTTATTCTATCGCATCTTCCTCTGTGACTACTTCTTGTCTTAACTCATTCTTCCTTATATGATCCTATTTTTCCTTCTTTTCTTCTTTCATATCTTCTTATTCCTTTCTACGACCAAACTCTTTACCTTTTGGGAAGAATTCTACCTATATTTCCTTAGGGAGAACATGAATCTTGATAGAGGGATAACCTAAAACTATATGCAAGATTCAAAATATACTTTATAAGATTGAGGAACATGCAATGGATTCTCTTATGTTTGGATAGATTTAAACCAGGAATGCTCCCAATATCCCCACAAAATATATCCTTAAGTGGGTGCAACCAATTGTTTATGAATTCAAGTATAGTTTCATCTGATGATAAAGTTTCATCCAATAAATTAAGTGAACCAGGAGATATCATAGCCAAAATAGGCCAAGTAATTAGATCATATTCCTCCATCCAGAGAATATTTTGATCTAAATATGTCAAATCCATTTGAATAGCTTGGTATGACACTTCTACATTAGATAAGAGTTGTGGGATCATAAAATTTCCCATGAGGGAATCATTTTTTAAAGATCCTACCCTAATGTATTGAACCTCCTTTAAGGCATCCCTAATGAAAGGAACATTGAGACAGACAATAGTTTCAAGCATGTAGTAATCTAATTGGTCAATCATGACACATGAAAATATGAACCCAACTTAATACAACGACATGTATGCCCTAGTTTTGACATTAAGCTTTTGACAATTTGACAAGACTCATCTTTTATAAATTTCGGTTGATTTTCGTTGGATATCCGGCATGTCATTGTCAGATATCCAAGTACAAATATCTTAATATGCACATCGAATATTCGACAAATGTGCGTCAGATATCTGACCACATATCCTTCAGATATTCGACCCAAAATAATTTACAGAAGGAATGATATCCAATATAGGCTATTAGATATCCAATGAAATTTGTCATCCGTGGTATGGAATACCCATCAGAAATCCGATAAATATAAAAGAGGAAAACCGATGACATTTTCCATCAGTGGTATGGCATATTCGTCGGATATCATGGGAAGGGCAGTCAAATTTCTGACCATGATCGAGAATTTTAAAAAAATATACCAGTTCTATGGTGTGTGGCAGGTCATATCACTCATGAAACCTTAGTGTGTGTTGTTTCTTACCTTGAATTGTGATACTATGTCTTTATTGATGTTGTGAGCATTTCTCCTTCCATTATGATCCTTTAGAGCAATAGATGAAACTCTATTAGATATACCTTGTAGTATTGTAAGGTGGGATTTGGAATTGGTGACATATTGATATGGTGGTGCATTGGGGTTACCTATGTATTGACAAGTTCTACACCAAATATGTATGTAGCTTAGATTGTATTTATGGTCATATTTGTGGGGTGAATTATTGTGCAGTGATGTTGTTAAAGTTAATTTTGAACTACATTCTTGATCCCATGTCACCATATTTTTTATAGTTCAAATTCAAATTGCGACCATGTGGTGTTGTATATAAGCATAATGAATTTATGTGTTGAGCATGGGGTTGAAAAATGCTCTTTTAGCTAATGAATATGAGCTGACATTAATAAGAAGAGATGATGGATATGAGTTGAGATTAATGAGAAGAGTTCATTTATTATGGTGGTGCATACTCGATTTTCACCTTGCACTATACACTAAATCCCACCCCTTTATGTCTTGGTTATATCTACACCTATGTGCTTTGTAGTTAAATTTGATATTTTCCACTTATGCCTCAATGGGTTTAGCTTCTACAACCAAATGATTTCCATGCAATGTGTGCCTTTGCACCTATGCATATTTTATGTTTTCTACACCTCTAACCTAGACTTAAGTTGTTAGACTCCTCGACCATGACTAATGGTTAGTAAAATATTGAAGTCGGGGGGAGACTTTGAAATTTATGAATAGGTGTATGGACTTTAGGATGATTAAATTTTGTTGGGATGAATGATGTAATGGATGGCTTTTGGATTTTTTTTTAATATTCCTAAGTCAATTTTTATTTTGAGATGAGGCATGCATGGCTAAATAATTATAAACATAAGAATTGGTTAGCATAAAATATATATAGCATATGAATTTTATGTCGGATGATAATATAGTAATGTGTCTATGATACATGTTATTCATAGATATTAGATAAATAATAGAGCCTATATTCTTATATATTATAGTAGTGTCAATTTCAACATGGTGGTAAATGAGATGGACACTGGAAGTTTACAACAGGACCAAATATCCTTTTGGATACTTTTCAATATGGAGAATAGTTGCATGTTTAGCTTCAATGAGTTGTATGCATAAGGGATATGCACTGGTATGATTTTTTCTAATAACCATAGCATTTTTCAATGAAATATTCCAAAGAAAATGATTACACAAAAATATGGACAACTAGAACAATACGTCATACTCGTAGAGCAAGGGATGTCGGTTTCAAAAGCTGTACAACATCACGTTGATCATTAAGTTTTGAAAGTTGTATAATGACCCAGTTAAACCGGTCTCTATGACCATTTGTTCCAAGATTGACACCTCCCAAGGATGAAGTTATGTATGGGACCTGCCACACACCATGTCAATATAGATTATATATGTTAACATGAACATAGTCATGTCCATAAGAAAATATGTTACTTTAAATAAATACCATTTTATCAAGTTGTACTAATGCCTCTTATGTGTATAGCTTAGGTAGTAGAAGGTTTGTATATCCTGCATGAAATACGATTAATTGTGGGAAATAAATATAATAACAAGAATTAAAATTTTTCAAAAACTAGCATCCTGTTTACAAGAAGTGGTGGCATCTTGAACTTAACCTTACTTGCACTTTTGTTAAACATAGATATTTATAGTTAGAATCTTGTCCAGATTCTCTATTTGGACGGAAATACCTCATGCAGGGTCCCTCACAACTACATCATATCATAAATATTATTAGTACCATGAAAAATAATGATAAGAGATAGACCACATATTCCAAAACTGTAAAGGATACATTATTTTACTAACAAAATCATGAATTAAAATCCCATCAGCATCTTGAATCATTGATCAAAATCACATACCATCTAGTTCATATATTGTTTGATTTCTTTCAACTCAATAATGTACTACGACTTGGATTTGGGTTTTCTGAACTCTTCAATCAATCAAATTCTATTTTGCACTAGTGCCTTCTGCTGATGTCCTGTTGGTACTTGTACAAACTTCATGTACCAATCCAATGCTCGACCTTGAAAGGTTGTCTCTAGTTGTCCTTTCTTGATATCTTCTTCTTAAACTTGATTCGCAGTCCATACTTATTCACAAAGAAACTAATACTGCTCGGGATCTTCAGTCCCATTCCCATGGAAAAATGGTAGTTTTACGTCGTCACCTGCCATTCTGGGTCTTCTTTTGGTATTCGTTGATCCGCTACTATTACTCCTGTGGTGGCACATATGGAAGTCTTGTGATGATATAGTGTTTCTTCCTGAATGTGGTGCAGTGCATAGAGGTGTAGGTACTTTGTTTGTTTGGGTTGGTCCTGTCACGTCCCCAACCCTCCAACCGGTGAAGAGGACGCAACCCATGGCTTCAACCATCCGGGCTAAGAGCCCCATGAAAATGCACATGCATAAAATTGCTGAAACATAATGCTGAAAGGAAATGCATTGAAGTAAAACATGCATAATTGCCAATGTTACTCATACACAGCTATAGTGATTTATCATGCACAGCGGAATCAACACGCATTCACGCAAGCATTCATTTAACATGTTCATCATATCATTAATAGAAAAGATGGTTGCAGAAGTAAAAATGAACAAATCACCTATCTTATGAAGAACTCGATCCGCAACCAACTACATCGCTGCAACGTTCCACCCAACCATAGGCCAACATGCTCCTTAATCTCTCAGCAGCGCTGCCACCCCTAAGCTGGGCATGATTCTCCAAGGAATAAGGGAACAAGCAGGCTTACACATAGCCAAGGATACACAAAAACATAGCCAATACAACACAGTTGGGTTTATCAAGCCATCAAGGAGTTGGGGAAGGGCTCAATGCTAAGCTGGTGAGCTCATTACAGAGCCAAGAACACCTACACCAGAACTAGCCTGACCTCTAAGACACCCACACACACCCAACACAAGGAATCAGTCCCTTTTCTGCTACACAGTCCCTCAGGCCCTGCATTCCCTTCCAGTGCTATTCAGGGGTTGTGGAAAAGAAATCCATCCCTCTAGCTCTATCTGTGTGGTTTCCAGCCACCAAGTTTATCAAGTATACCAAGCCCCCATCCCTGCTCCCAACACAGTCTGAAGACCAACCGTTGCACACATGCAAACAATCAGCTGAGATAGCTTAAGACAGGGAAGACAAATTCTGAGTCACTCTTGGCCCTATCGTGGCCAAAATTACTCTCAAGCAAATTTACAACAGTCCCCAAAATGTAAGGAATACCACAGCAACCACAACCAACAACGTGGGGAAATCAGCGACTCGATCTAACCAATGAAGTCGCCAAGGAGCTTACACAGTCCAAGGATGGAAAGATAAAACCACATTCACAGCTGGGCAGAGGCAAACCTATGTACTGGCCACAAATTGGTAAGGAAAAACATACATAAACCACGTTGAGGAAGAGAAAAATATCGACTTCCAAACTGTGCGTGAAATGAGCAGACTCCCATCCCAAAACGTAAGGAAGAACACAACAAACACAACAGATCATGGGTGAAAACGCACAGCTCCCAGCCCGTTGTGTGAGTCCAAAATTGAATAATACCTGTGCGTGAGGATAATGGACGCAATATGGTCCCTACGTGAGGATGAACAACCTACAGAGAGGACGTGAATTGGAAGTGCATGAGTGTTCAGCACAGGCGTGGAGAGAATGAATGTCTGCGTGAGTGATCGCAGTGGTTTCTCTTCCGTTGTGAAGTCAACCGTGGTGGAGTGTGTGTGTGGGTGAGGACTGATAGTCCTGCCACCCCACTCCCAAAGATAATAACTTCCTGAACCACTAGTAGCAATTCTTAATGAAAGTGGTTGGGTAAGACAAGGAAAGAAGACACATGCATTTTTCCCTCATTGCTCAAGGTTTGACAATTCCCCCACCCTTATCCTTGTGAAAATCATGCCCCCTTCTCATTTTAGTTGCCGCGATTGTAGCTGATCGGGTTCATTTAATTAATTATAGATGCATATTTACATGATGACAAACATAATATATGCCGCAGGCCCCCGATATACCATCAGTGACACATTTAAATCCAAAACATAGCATAACCGATCAGTGGTGGGGCCTTGGCCTTTAGCTCCACACCATGATCATTTACAATATATACATCATATACATCTAATTCAACGGGGTCAAAACTAGGGCGTTACATTCCCCTCCCCCTTCAATAGCACTATCCTCAGTGCTTTACAAAATTGAACAAAATGCCACACTGGTATCGCCTCAGTGTTCCGCAAAGTTGAACAAAAATGGATGTTCCAATCACATGGCATCCTCCAGCTCCCATGTAGCATCTTCAGGTCCGTAGTGCTCCCATTGCACCTTTACCTAACCTATGGCTCAGTTCCGGAGCATTGTGACCTTCCTATCGAGGATGCGCATTGGCTCGATTCGAAACTCTCCCTCGGGTTCCACCTAAATCACATCCCAATTTATCACATGGTTAGGATCATGTACATGTCTCTTAAGCAAAGGAACATGAAAAAAATTATGAGCTCTAGTGCTAGCAGGAAATGCAAGTCTATATGCAACTGGCCCTATTCTTTCAAGCACTTCAAACGACCCACAGTATCTAGGTGACAGCTTGGCACAACTTCCAAGCTTCAAGGAAATTTTCTTTGCCCTCATTCTGAGGTACACATGATCCCCAACACTGAACTCCCTATTCACCCTATGCTTATCTGCATAGATTTTCTTTCTGTCTTGTGCTGCTTTCAGATTTTGTCTGATCCTTACAACCTATTGCTCCATTTCCTTGAGCAATTCTAGCCCAAGCACAATCCTGTTTGCTGGATTATCCCAAGTCACTAGTGTCCTACACCTTCTTCCATACAAAGCTTCATACAGACTCATCCCCAAGGATGCCTGATGTCCATTATTATAAGAAAACTCTACCAAGTGCAAGTAATCTTCCCACTTGGTTGGTTTGTCCATTATGTACATGCGAAGCATATATTCAAGCACCTGATTAACTCTCTCTGTCTGGTCATCTGTCTGAGGATGGTATGCAGTGCTGAAGTTTAGCTTTGTACCCAAATATGCAAACAACCCCTTCCAAAAGTTGGAAGTGAACTTGACATCTCTGTCAGAGACTATTGCCTTAGGCAATCCATGCAATTTGAATATCTCCTTCATGAATATCTTTGCAATGTCACCAGTCTCATACGTAGACTTAACCGGTATAAAATGTGCTGCCTTTGTCAACTTGTCTACCACAACCATGATGGAATCATGTTGTCTCCAATTCATTGGAAATCCTGTAATAAAATCCATGGAAATAACTTCCCATTTCCATTATGGAACTGGCAAAGGCTGCAACAAACATGCTGGATGTTTATGCTCAACCTTTACCTATTGACATTTCATACACCTCGAAATGTACTCAGCCATATCCCTTTTCATTCCTGGCCAAAAGTACTGCTTTCTAGTTGTAGCAATTGTCTTCTGATATCCTGGGTGACCAGAATACGAAGATTGATGGATTTCATCCATAACAGCTCTCCTCAAATTTGCTATATTTGGAATATAAATTCTACCTTTATAAGTGAGAAGTCCATCTTCTTTGAGTTTATATCCCTCATACCTCTTCTCACGACCTTGTTGCTGCAACTTGTCTTTTACTTGCTCATACAATTCATCTCCAGCAACATGACTAACAATCTGCTGCCTCAAATCCGATTGGCAATTACTAAGAGATGCCACATGCATTTCCCGCACCTTCCTACTGAGTGCATCAGCTACCTTATTCTCTTTTCCTTTTATGTTCTTGATTTCAAAATCAAACTCACATAAAAACTCTATCCATGTTGCTTGCCTAGCATTTAGAGTAGGCTGATCAAATAAATACTTCAAACCACAATGGTCTGTTCTAAGCTCAAATCTTCTACCCATCAAGTAATGTCTCCACATCTTGAGAGCATGTACTATGGCTGCAAGCTCTAGATCATGAGTGGCATAGTTCATCTCATGTTCTTTCAACTTTCTTGACTCATAACATATCACGTGGTTGTCTTGCATAAGAACTCCTCCAAGCCCTTGTCTGCATGCATCGGTACACACCACAAATTCTTTCTCTGGATCTACAACTTTCAATATTGGTGCACTGGTGACCTCGATGTCCATTCGAAATTCATCCCCTTCTTTTGCAAAGAAGTGATGGCATGTGCAACTTTGGAGAATCCCTTAATGAATATCTAGTAGTATCCTGTAAGTCCCATGAAAGATCTTACATCTGTCACATTTCTTGGAGTAGGCCAATTCATAATGGCTTCAATCTTTTTAGGGTCCACAGATATACCCTCTTCTGAG
>LPNX010631272.1:819395-835533 GCA_001517045.1 Pseudotsuga menziesii
AAAAGTCACACTTGCTCAGTTTTGCATACAACTGGTGCTCCCTGAGCAAATTCAATGTCAATCTCAAATTCTCTTCATGCTCTTCCTCATTCTTAGAATAAACAAGAATGTCATCAAGGAAAACAAGAACAAACTTGTCCAAATACTTTCTGAAGACACTATTCATAAGGCACATAAATGTATCTGGCGCATTCGTGAGACCAAATGGTACAACTACAAACTCATAATACCCATACCTTGTCCCGAAGGCTATCTTATGAATGTCTTCATCCTTGATTCTCACCTGATGGTAACCAGACCTCAAGTCAATCTTGGAAAATACCTTTGCTCCTCTCATTTGATCAAAGAGGTCATCAATCCTAGGAAAAGGATATTTATTCTTCACAATAACCTTGTTCAATTGTCTGTAGTCAATGCATAACCTGAGTGTACCATATTTCTTCTTTACAAATAGAACTGGTGCTCCCCAAGGGGACAAACTCGGACAGATATGCTTATTTTCCAACAACTCTTGCAATTGCATCTTCAATTATAGCATCTCCGGTGTACTCATCTTGTAGGGTGCCTTGGACACTAGTGCTGCTCCTGGCACAAGTTCAATTGTGAAGTCAATGTCCCTCTTTGGAGGAAGCCCTGGAATCTCATCAGGAAACACATCCCTAAATTCTTGTAACACCTGATAGTCCTCCAACCTAGGAGTTTCATCTCTCGTTTCCTCCAAAATCTAAGCTGCATACAACTGGCAACCCTTCCTACAGAACTTCTTTAACTGCATTGCTGAAACCCATCGTACTGAGATCACCTTTGGAATACCTTTCACTATCAGTAGGTTCCCTTCTTCATTCATGCATTCAAAAGTCTTATTCTAGCAGTCAAGCTTTACCCTATGAGCTTATAGCCAATCCATTCCAATGAGGACATCATAGGAACCAAGCGGTATAACATTCAGATCTACACAAGTGACCAATCCATTCATGACCAATGGACATTTCTCTACCACTTCATTGACCTTTCTCTTAGTTCCAGTGGCTAGCTGAACCAACCAAGAATTCCTATGCTTTACCTTCTTAAAAGCACAAATCTCCACTACTCTAGGAGTAATGTAACTGTGCGTGGAACCAGGGTCAATCAAAATAGAAACAGATTGCTCAACAATCTTACCTGCTACTTCAACCACAGTTGACTGGTGATCTTCCTGGCGATCCTCCAGTGCTGCATAAATCCTAGGGACTTCCCTTGCTACTTGACCCACTGTTTTTGCTTCTTGAACGTTATAAGCTGGCCTTGCACTCTCATTCTTGAGTGGACAATTCCTGCACATGTGGGGTCCTCCACATTTCCAACATTGAAGTGGCCATCTATTCTGTTGTGGATCCATAGGATTTTCTCCGGTCACCCCAACTGGCTTGCTCGTAGCTTGGGATGGCTGCTTCTGCTGGTTCCTGAAATTAGAAGGTTTGAAACCTTTCTTCCTTTGGTCAAACTTCTCGTTCTTCTTATCCTTCCATGCCTTGTGGTAATCAGGTTTACCTTTGCTTTGTTCATAACAATACTTATCTTTTCTTATTGCTTCTTAAAGAGTTCTAGGTTCATAAAACTCAATTCTATCTTTGTACGACTGAGGTAATCCACTTAGAAAACGCTGGATCTTCACTTTTTCATCTCTGATGTACCAGACATACCTCAATAGCTCTAAAAACTTATTTGCATACTCTTCCATGGTATGCTGTCCTAATTTCAACTCATGGAACTCCTTAATCTTGTCATCATAATACCTATCTGAGAGATACTTTTTCTTAAAGTACTTCTTGAACTGTTTCCACTTAAGTCTCCTCTCACTGATCCTCTTTACTTGCTTGAAGTGTCCCCACCAAATGGATGCTCTTCCATTCAGATTGAATATGGCAACTCTTGCCTTCATGTTTCCTAAATAATCATGCACTTGAAAGTACTTATTTATCCCAAGAAGCCAAGCTTCAGCCTCTTGTCCAGTCTTTATCTCACCATCAAATGTAGGAGGTTTAGCCTTCTTGAATTCATCCCAAGAGCTATCCCTATGGTGTCTTTTTCTCTATCTTTTATGAGAAGAAGAGCTTGAATCCCTGCTAGATTCTTTAGAGTCAGATGACCCACTAGAAGTCCTTCTCCTTCTCCTAGTGCTACTCTCACTTCCTTTTGGTATTGTTGTATCTCATCCGGAGTCTATCTTTATACGTAAGTCCATCAAACTCTGCAGCATTGCAGCATTCAACTGATGCTACTCTTCCCGGGATTTGATTAAGCTTCTCATGGTGGCTGCAACATCTGATAGTGTCTCTTGGAATCTCCTCCCATTAGACTCAATGTCATCATTTCTATTATGGGCATTTTCTCCCATGGCATCTTCTACTTGATCATGAGAATCCTGAGCATCATACCCATCATGGGTTCTCATAACTGAACCACCACTTATTTACCAAACTGCACTACCTAGAATACTGCCCTGGAAGGTTTCTATGATTATGCAAACATGTTAGCAACACAAGTGTTAGATGCATAACATTGATATAAACCAGCATTACTTACCTTCTCTTGGAAAAATTATAAAATTACAAGTTTTCCCAAAACATAGAATTTCCTCCCTCAAAGAACGTCAATCTAGCGCATAAGAACGCCGCCACTTTCTCCTTCTCAACCCATGAAAATCCACTAAAAAATAGCTGAAAATCCCACTTGAAAACTCAAAAATTTCCTCTACAGAATTGGATCTCATTTCAACTATTGATCCGACATTTCGGCAGCCCAAACCACTAATTGCTCCGCTGTATCGGCGGTTGAAACAACTATCTTCTTCCGCTGTACATTGGCAGTCAGATCCACTAAGCACTAACGTCGGCAATCAGATCTTCTAACCCTTTGGAATGTTAGTCCCTTCAACAGCCGCAACGGCAGAACATGATATTCTTTCTCCTTCCGATTGGTGGCACAACCTGATCAGTATCGAAAGAATTTTTACATCGGAAGACTAGTGACTTTGGCTTCCGCAACGGCGGCACACCAAACACTAACTTCTTCCGATGGCTGATGTCTTCCTTTCTTAGAAAAATTTTAAACTTTCGGTGTCGACAGTATTTTCTCATCGGCAGGCTAGTGCCTTTGGCTTCCGCAACGGTGGCACACCAAACATGAACTTCTTCCGATGGCTGCTCTTTACTTAGAAAAATTTTAAACTTTCGGCATCGGCGGTCTTTCTCATCGGAAGACTTAGTGCTTTTGGATGCTGCAACAATGGGTGCACGAGCACTTTCTTTCTCCAACAGTCAATGATTTCGAGCCCTAACCCTTCTTGACGGCATCAGCGATCGGAGGACTTTTTCGTTGGGTGCGTAGTTGTTTCACCGTCCACAACGACAAACGCTCGATCGACTATCTTTCTCCGATGGTCATCCAACACTTAGGAATTTTTCTCGATTTCCTTCCAACGGCTCTCCATTGGGCATGATTCTACCTAGTTCTTCTGCTACAGTGGAAGTCCTTCCCGCTAGCTCTTCTGCTATAGTGGAAGTATTTCCCGCTGGCTCTTCCGACTGCTCCAACACTTACACCATTTCTTGAATTTTCCAATCATTCAATTTATGATTTCCGCTGGGCAGAATGAGGTCTTACCTCTGTCACTACATCATTCAAGGCTCATTTAGGCCCATGCTTGCAACATAAGCTCTGATACCACTAACTGTCATGTCCCCAACCCTCCAACCAGTGAATAGGACGCGACCCATGGCTTCAACCATCCGGGCTAGGAGCCCCATGAACATGCACATGCATAAAATTGCTGAAACAGAATGCTGAAAGGAAATGCATTGAAGTAAAACATGCACAATTGCCAATGTCTCTCATACACAACTATAGTGATTTATCATGCACAGTGGAATCAACATGCATTCACACAAGCATTCATTTAACATGTTCATCATATCATTAACAGAAAAGATGGTTGTAGAAGTAAAAAAGAACAAATCACTTATCTTATGAAGAACTCGATCCACAACCAACTACGTCACTGCAACGTTCCACCCAACCATAGGCTAGCGTGCTCCTTAATCTCTCAGTAGCGCTGCCACCCCCGAGATGGGCATGATTCTCCAAGTAATAAGGGAACAAGTAGGATTACACATAGCGAAGGATACACAAAAACACAGCCAAGCCAACACGGTTGGGTTTATCAGGCCATCAAGGAGTTGGGGAAAGGCTCAATGCTAAGCTGGTGAGCTCATTACAGAGCCAAGAACACCTACACAAGAACTAGCCTGACCTATAAGACACCCACACACACCCAACACAAGGAATCAGTCCCTTCTCTGCTACACAGTCCCTCAGGCCCTGCATTCCCTTCCAGTGCTATTCAGGGGTTGTNNGTTTCCAGCCACCAGGTTTATCAAGAATACCAAGCCCCCATCCCTACTCCCAACACAGTCCAAAGACCAACCATTCCACACATGCAAACAATCAGCTGAGATAGCTTAGGACAGGGAAGACCAATTCTAAGTCATTCTTGGCCCTATCGTGGCCAAAATGACTCTCAAGCAAATTTACAATAGTCCCCAAAATGTAAGGAATACCACAGCAACCACAGCCAACAACATGGGGAAATCAGCGACTTGATCTAAACAATGAAGTCGCCAAGGAGCTTACACAGTGCAAGGATGGAAAGATAAAACCACATTCACAGCTGGGCAGAGGCAAACCTATGTACCAGCCATGAATTGGTAAGGAAAAACATACATAAACCACGCTGAGGAAGAGAAAAATACCGACTTCCAAATTGTGCATGAAATGAGTAGACTCTCGTCCCAAAACGTAAGGAAGACCACAACAAACACATCAGATTGTGGGTGAAAGCGCACAGCTCCCAGCTCGCTGTGTGAGTCCAAAACGGAAGAATACTTGTGCATGAGGATAATGGACGCAATATGGTCCCTGCGTGAGGACGAACAAACTACAGAGAGGATGTGAATTGGAAGTGCGTGAGTGTTCAGTACAGGCGTGGAGAGAATGAATGTCTGCGTGAGTGATTGCAGTGGTTTCTCTTCCATTGTGAAGTCAACCGTGGTGGATTGTGCGTGTGGGTGAGGACTGACAGTCCTGCCACCCCACTCCCAAAGACAATAACTGCCTCAACCACCAGCAGTAATTCTTAATGAAAGTGGTTGGGTAAGACAAGGAAAGAAGACACATGGGTTTTTCCCTCATTTCTCAAGGTTTGACAATTACCCCACCCTTATCCTTGTGAAAATCATGCCCCCTTCTCATTTTAGTTGCCACGATTGTAGATGGTCAAGTTCATTTAATTAATTATAGATGCATATTTACATGATGACAAACATAATATATGCCACAAGCCTCGATATACCATCGGTGACACATTTAAATCCAAAACATAGCATAACCTATCAGTGGTGGGGCCTTGGCCTTTAGCTCCACATGATGATCATTTACAATATATACATCGTATACATCTAATGCAACGGGGTCAAAACCGGGGCGTTACAGGTCCTTCCTCGATCTCAGGCGTATCCTATTCATCTTTTTTTTCACTATAAGGTCACTTAGTCCCTTCTGGTCTCCTTTGACAGTTTCCTATTCCGATCACACCAAGACTCTCCCTAGTCCTCCACCTCTTCTCTTATCAGAAAATCACCCCACTTCACAAAATACCACACTCTTCATCGACTTCCCTCATAGTCTCATCGTAAATCCCATCCATATACCCCATATCATTCCATCCAACCCTCGTCTCTGTAGTACCCGTAACCTCCGCACACCAAGGATTTACTCATCAAAGTTCATTTTCAATATTCCCTTTTTGTAGATGAGATTCTTAATCCATAATTGCAAAGACAATAGAAACCTCCCTCTTGGTCCTTGGAAGAATTCCATTTCTATGTCGCTATAGGATTTGACTATGTCAACAACAAAATCAGTGATATATCCTTCAAAAACGTTGTCGAGTGACACTTCGAAAAATCTTGACTCCTTGTTGTTTACCCTTTTAAGTCAATGGATCAGTTCAGGGGTACAGTAAGTAGGTTAGAATCCTTGGAAATTCCTTTTCTTGAAGGTAATTTGCACCAACCACTCGTACAAAATAATCAGGAAATCAACGAATAAAATTTCATGAATATCATAGTAAATATGTCTTCCCAAACACTCTTCTGCTGTCAGTTTGGATCTCTCCTTTTCTTTTACTGCAAACTATCACGCCTTCTAATCAAACTAATCCTGGATCTCTGGTTTTGTTGTGTGCTACAACATGTCCTCCTCTTCCTTGCACTATGGTCCCAACAATGAAACCATTTGCTAACACACTTCAGTCGACAGGGGTTCACTCACTGTTGACACCCTTTGATGCAATATCCCTAAACACCAGCCCCAACATGTTTTACCCTATCCAGCAACACTTGTGAAGAAAATTCAGTCTCACTCGTAATGTTTGAGGGAGGGATTCAGGAACCACGTTTTCGTAGAAAGGAAGAGGACTTGTCCACTTAATCTGACTCTGTCGTAATACAATTCACAGATCCCATAGGATTTAATATATTATTTGTCCAATATATTTATCATCATTCATAGCAAGATCTAGTATTGTAACAATCATGATTTAACATTCACTTAATGAATATTTTGACATACAAGAACCCATTAACCACATAAATAATTCACATCATTTAGATATGAAAAAAATCATAAATTTAGATTGCAACATTCAGACATCTTAGATTGCATCATTACAGTTTTAAAAACAAAGACACGGTTTTCATCAATTCTCATCTAATATTAGCTTTGAAGAACAAAATACATCCCTTGGTTGAAATCCTCAGACCAAACCAATTCATCCATAGATTACAAAATAGGTCGCAACCATAATATCTCATAATACGACAAATAAAGAGATAATGTCTAATATTCCAAGTTCAAAACTTATCTATCAACTATATTTCTAATTCTATTTATAGGCTTGTGCCTTTACAAAAAGGTCTACATATAACTAACTTGTACCAAATTCTATCTACTTTCGACCAGACCGACCACTCTTGTCAGTAACTTCCTCTTGCACAATCCACTTTGACACTTGTTGCAATATCCTTTTTTGCACTTTGTGCACATGATCTCCTTGCCAACAATTAATTAATCTTTATGATTAATTTACTAGGTTCTAGACTAGCAAGTTCGCATCCACTTGCACCACTTGGTAAGAAATTTCCAAAATTGCATCCAAGAGAACCCTTCAAACATTATGGATAAAATTATTCCAAGTATACATACTTCCTAGTTTAGTATGTGTGCTTTTTTTCCTTATCCAAACTTAGATTTCTTTTCTGCAACTTTAAGGTAAAAAGATGAAAACTAGTCACATGGAAACTGCCTTGTTTTTGCACAATTCATCCTTTTTCTCTTTCTTTCTTGAAAGCATGAGTATATTGAATTCCCATCACTTATCAACTGACATGCATCATTCATCTAATTCATGACCTTCCTAAACTAATTTGGAAAGTGTTTTATGCACCTAGGGGGTGTTTTTGACTTTTAGTAAGCCTGTTATTGTGAGGATTCAACTTGCCTCCTTAGGAATTCAAATATATGTTGTAATTATATATTTGGATAGCCTATTATTTTATAATTTTTTACGATGTCCACTTATGCAATGCAAGTTATTGTTACGCACCAATTTCAGTCTCCAATTTTGAGTGGATCTTAGCATGTCTTCTAGCAATTTCTTGTGAGTTCAATTGTACTAAGGCTTGGATTAATTTCTACATGGTATTAAATAATATTTAGATCGATTATTATCCTCACTTATTTATATTTCAAGATCAATTACCACTCTCACAAGGAGCACATTTAGACTACCTCGAGGCACAATTGCTGAAGAAATGGATCAATCTCACCATATCATCTTGAATCCATTCAACTACTTTAAATGGAAGACACGGATGGATATTTTGATGAGGAGAGAAGGCCTTTTAAGAGTGACCAAGGCAACTAAGCCTGAGCCTAATGTCATAGTAGAGAATATCAAGTGGCACAACAGGAGGGATGAGGCTTCTGGTCTCTTGTGTCTCAATATTTCCATAGACCTTCTTTTCCATCTAGATGGATTAACATCACCAAATGAAGTATGGGAGAAAGTCCAAACATTATTTGGAATGATATAGGAAATGAGGGGACATCAACTAGAGAATGATATTATCTTACTAATTCCAAGAAATTTTGAGTCCTTACAAGTCTACTTCTCTAAGTTTAAAGCTCTTGTTCTTCAGCTAAATCAACGTGGTATTGAAATGAAAGATGAGAAACTAGTGTAGTAGGGAAGAAGCCCTAGCTACGTGTTGAAGCACCTACCTTCTATCTATAGAACAGAAGGGTAGAGTCAACCTTCAACGAACTGTTAGCAATAAACTACAGAGAACCTGTAGAAAAAAATGTTAGAAACAAATTGAGCATAAATCTAAACAATAAACTGAAAATCAAAACAACACATTGATATCATTATACGTCGGGTATTTCTGGAAGATGGGCCACCATGCCCTAGCTCAAGAAGCTACCTCTCCCTGCTATTTTGGGTGGTATGAAGTAATGCTCAACATACAGGAAACTAGACTAGTGGAGCAAAGAGAATGAGAGGGATGAATGACTTGAGAGAGTTGGCTCCTCAAGGTTCTCAAATCGGCAGAGTAATGGTAGGCAGAGAATGAATGTTTTGAGAGCAACTCCCACCCTTGTATTTATATATTTTTTCTCAAGTTTTAGGGTTGTTAGCCCTTGGTCAGGGTTTTAATCCCTTTCTAGGATTTTAAGCCCCTTTCTGCCTCTTTTTAACTCTCTTTGGGGTTTTTAGCCCCTTTTAGGGGTTTTAGCCCCTTTTTTAGGGGTTTAGCTCCTTATTGAGCTATTTCTAGATTCTTTATGGGTTTTTAAGCCTGTTTTGATGTTTTTTATCCTTTCAGGGGAAAACATAGGTTAAGTCAGGGTGTGGGGGTCAATAGGGGTTAGGAAATGGATGTCTTTATGTGGTGTAGGCCTTGTAGAGTGAGTCAGGTGATTTTTTGGGTTAAAATATTGCCCCTTGATGTGTGAGGGCAGGAGCTCATCATATGGATGACATACATCATAGGATTTTCTAGGGAGAGGTAGTGCTTCCTGGGTTGGGACATGGTGGATTTTGGTTTTTGTATTAATATGGTTCCCATCAATGGGTGAGAAACAAATAATGCATGGAATGTATATGGACTAGGTGGGAATCTCCATGCTCGTAACGATGTCAAAAGAATAATGTGATCTAGAGTCCAAAATGCAAGAGCTGATCATGTACAACTGTTGTTACATAGTGGTTTCCTCAATAAGAGGTTGAGTACAATACTGATATGAAGAAATACTACATTGGACCAATGGAATTATCATGGAATGCTATATCTTCACAACTGATGGTCTGCTGGATATGGAATGGTACATAACTATAGGGACTTACTAAAGGAGAGTCAGATACTTTGTGGTATAATATGCTGCATCAATCATGAATCTATACCAAAGCACTATTCTGGGGCTTCTAAAAACTGTCTCCAACGCAACCCAGAAATCACAAGGGGCATGAACCTGTTTGGGTCCCTCAATAGACTCATCAATGTGTTAGAGTCAGGTGACATTTGGGGTCTTCAACCAAATATTGCATGGAACAATACCCTATATGTATCTCAATAGTACGATGATGTAGATGGAGTCAAGCATGTGAGACACAACCATCCTGAGAGGCACTAAGGACTCTTCTTGAGTGCTCCAAGGAACTCATCAATAAGGTTAATGAAACCAGGATACATGGACCTTTGGGTCTATCCTCTAGAATATATGTGTTGTCATCCATAGAGGGAGACCTACAACTGTTCAAGGCGATGATGTTTCCCTAACCAGAAGTGTAAGGGAGATAACCAAGGGTGTGAGACAATCGGGGGACTGACACAATAAATTGGGGAACCGAGGACTCAAACTTCCTTTGTTCAGAGTATGACGGTAGGGATGACCTAGTAGCAAATGAAACTTGACTCATAGGAGGGGGATCATAGCTATAATACCAGGAATGTAACTACATATGGGAAATACTTGGGGGGGGGGGGTAGACACTTTTGGTGTTTATAGGATCCAAGGAAGACTCATCGTAGAATAATTTGAACAAAGGTGACCCAAAATGGGAATTCTATTGAACTGTTACATGTGGGGTGGTGTCTAAAGACACCCTTGTGGTATGATGTTGTGGATTTCTAGTGATCCCAAGAAAGTAAATGATCAATGGTGCTTGCAATTTTACAGAGTCTAAAAGCATGAAGAATACTCCAATGGGGGCTCTTTTTCGTTGATAGTCTCCTCTTCCAAAAAAAGGATAAAATTGTACATAGGAGAGCTCGCTCATCCTTTTGGGGATGGGAGACTTATTTATCATTGGTAGTCCAATTAGGCCAGAAAAGGTTAAACCTATACTGACTAAATGGTCATTCAAATACTTTTATGAGCATGAATGAAACCAAGTTTTCTTGTTGATCTTTTCTTTATGAGAATGTTGGAAAAGAGCTTAAAGACAACCCATGATGAGTTTTTTTATGGAGTTCATTCCCATTGCTCGATAAAGAATAAAAGGATGTAGAGGGATATGTTCTTGGCTTGAGTGTGCCAAGGTGATACTTTTCATATAGTAGTTTACATAGTTCATAAAAGGACGTAAACGAGACATTTTAGACGCCCTTTCTTCTACTTTAACGAGTGGGAAAGGAAGCAAGGGCGCTCGGCAATATTTTTATTATTTTAGGAGTGAGAAAAGATCTTAATAGAAACTCTATTATGGTCAACCAAGCCAGGGGCACTGGTCATGCCCCATGGCAGGATAGTGAGGGGTGGTCAAACATGACCAACTGTCCATCATGGATGGAGTAGGTGGCTCTTGAACATACCATTATATGCATTGGACGGTTTGCGAGGGGGAACGCTAAATAAGGTGACCTCCATTAATAGTTCCAGAGAATTAGTGGAAGTGGCGGTGGATAGACTAGACTACATATGATGTAAGCACAGGTCCAGAGGCAGTTATATTTCCAAATTCATGCCAAAATGATTCAACTTCCAGGAAATGGTCTGGGAACCCACGTAGGCTGCGGTGGACAGACGAGATAGTTATATGTGAAGGGAATGTAAACCAAGGTAACTTTCAATAAATGGGCCCAAAAATCACTCATAAAAAAGGAGACAATGGTCCCATCAACAGATGGAGGACATAAAATGGAAACAAAAGGTGTGAATGACGATCGAAACAGACTTCGTATGGCTCCGTTATGCTAGGAAGAAGAAACTAGACCTAATGAGGCCTATAAATGGGTGGGGAGCACTTTGTGAAGTGTCATTGTCACTTTTCATTGTTGATTTGGAGAGGAGGGCCCCAAAGTTATTTTGCTAATTTCTTCTGTTTCAACCCACAGTTTCACGATCCATGACTTGTAGGTAAGAGTTCTTGCGAAGCCCATCTTTTTTAGTGCTTTACGTTTTTGGTTTGCTTTCACAGGACCCTCCTCTAGTCTGTTAGGGCTTCCAGGAGTTGGGTCACTCTTTTTGAGGGAAAAGGAGTGACTAGGTCACCTTTTTTGGCCATACAAGTGCGACTGGGTCTCTCCTGTTGGGAAGAAAGGTGTGACTTGGGGTTGCTCCTGTTTGGATTGAAAGAGCGACCTCGTCGCATCTGTTTGTCTTGTATGAGTGACCTGGTTGCTACTTTGGGCCCAGCATGTGTGATCTGGTCCTGAGTGTGCCATTCTGCTGAGAGCTGGGGCTAACAAAGGTTTTGTGCTTGTGTAGGATGGCACCACTAGTGTGGTGAGAGTGAGACTGTAAGGATCTATGGAGAGGTGCACTTCGAGATGTAGGTACATAGGATACACTTTCTCATCGTGGACTCCTCAAGTTCATGCAGGTGCCTTTGATGAAGAGCTTGCAACTATTACTTGAGGTATTCGTCAGTTTCTGGGATGCACAAGGGGAGTTCTTTATTATACATGGGAAGCATATCAAGCTTACACTATGGGATGTATAGTTTCTAACTAGAATCCCAATGCTGGGAGTGGTTGGCGATATGATGCTAAAACTTTCATATTGGGAGATGCTTGATGAGCTCTGCGAGAGGCAATGATATGCTTCTGTGTATGTACGGGGCTACATATTTTGAGGTGTGATATTGAGATTCTTCGGAGTCATGCAATTGCAGAAATGGTGATGCGTATCTTGGGTTCAATTGGGAACCACAAGATATCTGGGGGTCAGCTCTAGATGGTCGAGACAGCTATGGGAGGCACATAGTTTTCCTGGGCCTAGATGTATTTGTTTGTTGTTCAGCGTGCCCTGAACAAAACCAAGTTGGTTGGAGGGGAGTTCTACTTTTCTTATTTTGTGTGTGCCTTCTTCTTTGAGAGGGTTTTGACTCTTAGGCCGCATGTAGCAATGTGTGATGGTGGGCCACAGGAGCCACGCATGTGCCGATGGAGTGAGATGATGATCCATGAGGGAGGCAGTATAATAGGCCTCTTTTTCACTCAGGAGGTGATGGATCAGTGGAGGAAGATCCCAATAGTTGTGGAGTATTACCCATATGCAGATATGGACTACACTGGGGATGCGGGGATGCCTCATCCTTTAGTCTAGCACTAGGGGCCATATTGTATGTACACATGATATTTTTATGTTTTTTCATTCATATATATATTGCTTATCTTGTTGGTAGTTGTTTGATATACTGGGGATGATGATATCCTTGTGCACATGTGCAGATATTGAACTGCGTCCACTAGTAGGTTATCAACGTCACATGGGCATAGTGGCAAGGCTGGAGCTACATACACGTAGGAAGGAGAGCAAGGTTATTGTTGATATTTTGGGACACGTGGAGCACCTCTTAGAGGGAGTGACGAATGATGGGTGGGAGTACATGGACCAGGATCTTATTTCTTCCTACTACCATGCTCCCCACGATTGGGTCCCTTTGATGAGGAGGATTGCTGTTGCGGCTGAGTATGTCTGGGCGGCAGCACAGGGTGATGTTCCAATGGATGATGATGCCACTAAGGAGGAGGATAGATCTAAGGAGGGGATAGAGTCAGAGGAGCAGGATGATGAGTCTGGCTCTGATTAGTAGCTTAGGGAGCCACTCCTAGTGTGTTGGTGCACTGAGGATTTTTGTATCATGATGTATATTCAGCTGAGAAAACATATGTAGCTTCTCATTTTGTACTAGACATATTTAGACATGCGATTTATATATATATGTATTTTTTATGCACGTGGATGCATTTTTATGATTTTTATATGTGTCTTTTATGAGGATGTCATGAAATGCCTAGATGATGTATTTTTACAGGTGTATGCATATTTATGTGTGATGATGCATGATGTAGTTTTCTATATGCTTCTTATGCAATGAGAAATATGCCAATTTAGAATGTCATTACCCATTTGATCTGCTACACTATCGAGGTTCCCGGGAACATGTGTGAAGGTGATGGATTCAAATGTTCTAACCATCTGTTTAGTGCACAGGACATTTCTAAAGAGGAAGAGATCACGTACCCAGTAATATTTGTTCAACTGAGAGACAAGCAACTAGGAGTCTAAGAAGACATCAAGATGGTAGATACCCAACTAGAGGGCGGTATCCAAAATGCCAGTGACACCATCATATTCAACCTGGTTGTTGGTTGCAATGCCCACACATATTCTGTCAATATGGATCAACTCATGTGACGGGGAGTAGATGACCCAAGAAGCCGAGGTGAGATTTGGAGACCATCTGCTTGCTCCATCAGCAAATCCAATGTATCAACATGAGGTAGAATCCATCTAGAGCGGTCAAGGAAACAATACGTAACACTCACTTAAAAAAATGTGTAAAACAAAAATGGATAAGACTATGCTACAAGTGACTCATTGGTGATGTTAAGCGTAAAATACCTTGAGGTAGAGCCCATTACGGGGGTTCTCCAGGAGTTTTCCATCAGAATCAACAAGAATGTATGCCCATGTTTTGAGGAAACGATGGACGACATATGGGCCATACCACACTGACTCTAAATTTCCTTTACCTAACTTATCATTGGCTTCATCATAAACCAGAACCATATTGCCTTTGCTAAAGGTGTGTTAATTTTTCAACATTTAATCTAGCATTATGTTAGGATCTTTTCACTGAGAGAATAACAAGCACAGCAATAAAACATAAGCACATCACAAGAGACAAGAGCCACAAAGAGTTTTGATAGGGGAAACCATAAATGGAGAAAACCCCGCAACTTCCTCTAAGATAGAATCACCACAAGATGTAAGACCCCAAAACAGTAAGATGCACTCCCAACAGCAGTAGTCTTCTTCTTCTGTCTAGTCCCAATATTTCCTTCTTCACTAGTGCGCCACACTTGAGAGAGTAAGTGATGTGATGTACAAGTGATAAATAGAGAGACTCTCACTCTCTATTTATATTCTTCCGTTCACTTGAAGTGCATTTTCTCACGTAGGATCAACTTACAATTACTTACTCGAGCCTACACCTTAATTAGTGTATAATAACTCAAGTGCCCCGAAACTGTGGGGACTTACCTAATGACTTGATAAGACTTGTTTACATTATTAATCCTCCCGATCGGAACATCGGGGAATGACAACATGACTCAAATACATAATAGAAACATCTCGGAATAAACATCGGGTTACAATACATAAGATACATAGAAGAATACATTTCGAAGTTACATATACATCAACACTCCCTCTTAACTAGGAAGGTATTCTTTCGACACAATTTTCAGCACTGGTCTTCTTCTCTGTATCAACTGGATCATCTTCATCTTCAAGTCATCTTCGTCTTCAATTCATCTTCATCTTCAAGTCATCTGGATCTGGATCATCTCTCGATCTGGATCGTCATAGAACTGGATCTAGATCATCACTCGATCTGGATCATCATAGAACATCATCAATGGATCTGGATCATCATCACTAGACTGGATCTAGATCATCACTGTTGGATCTGGATCATCACTCGATCTGGATCTCTCGGATTCATCATAACTGGATCTGGATCATAGCTCGATCTGGATCTCCTCTGGTCATCATCATGTGTGTACTATCTCGTCATAGGAAGTTCTACAGAGCCAGCCCTTTTTCATGCTGGTTGTAGGCCTAGTCACCAGGTAGTTCTTCGCCTAGCACTTACATTTGACCTGCTCGTTAGAAAGGCACTCCCAGCACTCACATCTGATCATGTAGTAAACTACAATCACATCAGAAAGGCCCAGCACTCACATTCACCAGCATGGTAGGCACATCAACTACCATCTGTGAAATGGCTCTGCACTTATATCTGACCTACTCGTCAAAAAGGCACATCCATCTAGACAGGAACACATCCTATCACAGTGATGGAAGACTCCCATCCAAACAAGAACACATCCTATCATAGTGATGAGAGATTTCAGCACTTACATCTGACCTACTCCTCAGAAAGGCACATCCATCCAGACAAGAACACATCCTATCACGGTGATGGAAGACTCCCATCCAGACAAGAACACATCCTATCACAGTGATGAGAGATTTCAGCACTTACATCTGACCTACTCATCAGAAAGGCACATCCATCCAGACAAGAACACATCCTATCACAGTGATGAGAGATTTCAGCACTTACATCTGACCTACTCATCAGAAAGGCACATCCATCCAGACAAGAACACATCCTATCACAGTGATGGAAGAATTTCAACCAGGATGGAACCACATCCGCCACAATGATGAAAGAACTATATTCTTTTCACCCAGGCTGGAACCACATCTACCACAATGAAGAAATATTTTTGCACGTACATCTGACCTACTCGTCAGAAGGGCATGCACTCACATCTGACCTGGCAGGAACTGAATCCTGCACCCTCGTCAGAATCGCCCCCAGTCCCAAACTGAGCTACCTAGTAATTAACCAGGTGCCTCCACTCTCCTGGAGAGTGGCAGTTGCCCTTACATCTATCCTACTCGACAGAATGGCCAGCACTCACATCTGTCATGGGAGGAACTTAATCCTTTAGCC
>LPNX010631272.1:840201-852170 GCA_001517045.1 Pseudotsuga menziesii
CAAGGTGAGAGGGTGGGCATGAGAGTCATAGTAGGATTTTGACCGTGTTTTCGTTGCTTCAATGGATTGGAGGGAAGCCCAACGATCCTCCACGATTTGTTCAAGTTGGAGGAGTCATTCTTCCAAAAGTGAAGTATCAGGGAGAATTTCCACAGTGAGGCGGAGTGATGGGATATGACACTCTATAGGGAGTATTGATTCAATGCCGTGTACTAAACAAAAAGGGGTGAAACCGGTGGTGGTTTTTATGGATGTGCGATAAGCCCATAGGGTAGAGAACAACATGTGGTGCCAGTTGGTTTTATGATTTCCTACCATCCTTTGGAGCATTGTTTTGATGATTTTGTTAACTACTTCAACTTGGCCATTGCCCTGGGGGTAGTAGGAAGATGAGTATTGGTGTTCAAATTTCAACATGGTTGAAAGCTCAGTCCAAACAGTGTGAGTCAAAATGTTTACCATGGTTTGAGACCAACTGTTTGGGAACACCAAATCGTGAAATGACGTGTTTAAAGAAGAAAAGTGCTGATGTTTCACTTTTTTAATCAAACATGGGATGGCCTCATCCCACTTAGTGAAGTAATCAACATCCACAATGATATATTTATGACCGTTGGCTGAGGTAGGGTTGATTGTCATGAAGTTGATTTTCCATTTACGGAAGGGACCGACTATGACTACGGGGTGTAACAGTGCAGGGGGGTTCTTTCCTTTGGGGAAAAGAGCTGACAGCTGCGATAATGTTTGACCACCTCTATGCAATCAGTGAAGATGGAAGTCCAAAAGTATCCAGCATGTAGAATCTTCTGGGCGGTTTCCAGAACTAAAAGCTGGCCACCGTAGGCTCCATTATGACAGTCCAGTGATATAAAATATATCCAATAAGAAGATGGTGAGTAGCTTGATGTCTGATGCGTCACCTGTCTTCACAGTTTAAGTGAGCTGTGAAATTTTGGGTGCGTAAATACAAAAGGATGCCCCCATACCATGGGTCTTTCGTGGATATGATGAATAGGAAGTCATCGATAAGGTTGTCCTTACGTGGTGGTGACGTGGTTAATGGGGGTAGATCTATCATGAGCACAGCTAGTGCTAGTGCCTTTGTGCTTTTTAGGGAAACAAACTCCAAGTCAAACTCTTGGAGAATGACTACCCACTTTGTCATGCGGTGTTGTAGGAGGTGGTGGCTTAAGAGGTACTGCATTGGGTTGGAATAAGCTACTACTCGGGGATAGTTTGCAATAATGTAGTGGCGTAATTTTTGAGCCGATAAAACAATGACAAGGGCCATTTTTTCCTCGCGTGAATATCACAGTGGGGGACCTGTCAGTCTCTAAATGACGTAATAAATTATGTTCTCTTGACAAGCATTGTCTTCCTAGACCAAGACTCCAGCAATGGCACTTTTTGAAGCTGACACATAAAGAATGAAGTCTCGGGTGAAGCCCAGTGCCGAGAGTAATGGTGCGGAAGCCAAGGCTTGTTTGAGTGCATCAATGATTCATGTGCTTGTTGATCCCAAACAAAGGGAATGTTGGTATGGATCAGGTGTATGAATCCATGGGGTTTCATTGCATACTCTGGTACAAAGTGGTAAAGGAAGTTGGCCTTTCCTTGAGGGCTCTGTAGTTGGTGCAAAGTTTTTGGTGTAGGGAGATCAAGGATGGCTTGAACTTTGAAAGGGTTAACTATTATCCCCTTGTGGGATACGATGAACCCAAGAAGATGACCTGTTGGGACACAAAAAATGCACTTTAGGGGATTTAGGAAAATTTTGTACTTCCAACATTGCAAAAATACTTGCCGCAAGTCATCTATGTGTTGTGATCGCTTCCATGATCAAGCGGTAAGGTCGTCTAGGTAGACCAATATGATGTAGATGAGGTCATGGAAACAATACATGATGACGCATTGGAAAGTGGCTCCATTGTTCTTTATACCAAAGGGCATTACTCGATATGTGAATGTGCCCCAAGGGGTTGTAAATGTAGTCTTTCAACGATCTTCTTTCCGGATCTAGATTTGGTTGTATCTGGAAAAGACGTCCATGAAGGCAAAGACCTCATGTCCAACAGATAGCAAAAGACTATACAGACATGAATGGTACCTATTTTTTTATTTACAAGAATAATATTAGAAACCCATGCTGTGTAAGAAATAGGGTAAATGAAGCCGGCTGTGCATAGCTTCTAGATTTTTTCTTTAACCGCGACCACTTTGGAAGGATGGATTGGTTGTTTCTTTTGGTGCAATGATACTACATCAAGACATGTGTCGATGTGGTGCTTGGCAATGGATGGATCCAACCCAAGAATTTCAGTGTAGGACTAGTCAAATATGTCGCGGAATTCTTGGAAGAGCGCTTTGTAGGAAGATATTTCTTGAGAGGAGCAGGATGCCCCTAGCATGATCTTCTCAATGATCTTAGGTTTGGTTGAGATGTTGATTTTAATGGTTGGTGAGATATTGGCCATGTTCCCTTATTCAAAAGCATCGAGTGCCAGAATGGGATCTTTTAACAAGTCAACTTCCCCATGAATGAAATCCTTGGTCTCAACTGAAAACTAATCCGACAGTGACACAGGTCCTTCGAGGATGAAGAACGAGAGATGGTGCATGTAGTCCCAATGGTATTCAAGAGAATTTAAGTCTTCAACTATCTCCTTGTTGTTGCAGAAGCAATGATGGGATAGATTGAATGGGCTGTTGGTGACTATAGGGATAAGTGGGTCTATGAAACTAGACACCATGTAGATGGACATGGTATATGAGGAAGGAGTTGGTGGGTGTATTTCTTTGATCAGAGTGATCTCGGATTCAAGGTCATGTTGTCAAAGGTTAGCTAGGGATGTTCAAAACATGGACAAGTCCTGGAATTCATGAGAATAGTGTCCATACAATATGCAAAGGGAACAAGCATGGTTCATCCTCAAAGAAGTTTTTTCTTTGTTGTTCCACTTGGGAGTTCAACCACGGGGATGCTTTTTGTTGTATCCATGGTATCTAAATGTGTGCAGATCATGGGAATTTCAGGATAGTTTTAAGTTGCATGGCCCTGTTCATTGCACACGGTGCATGGTTGGGTGTGCCGAAGTTTAGTTGTTGCTTTTGTGTTTTTTGCCTTGCCCTTTTTGGGTGGGGTATAGTAGGTGAAAGTGCCATGGTTGGTTTTTGTGAGTAAGGTGGAGTACATGATTTGACTGCAATGGGTTGAACAGGGGTCAACACAACTTGGGACATCGGAGGTTGGGCCGGTGGATTGAGGTACCACACATGAATCCCCAATGTGAAGTTGGGTAAGTTTAAGGTAGCCATCACTATATTACTTACGATTCCAGGTGGGGAAATAGGAAGGGAATTTTTTGGACTAGGGAGGATCCCTAGTAGTTCCCTAGTGAGTGTGTTTGGGGATACACTTGTGGTTGTGGCTGGGGTTTATATTACGACTGTGGCTATGGATGATGCTACGGCTATGGTTGGGGTTGCAGCTGCGGATGGTCTTGCACCTTCCTTTGGTGCTACATTTGCGATTGGATTTTAGGTGTAGTAGTGCTCGATGAGAGCATGAAAAAATATGTAGTCCCGTTCAGTGTTGGTGGTGGTGACGTGAAGGGGAAGGAAGCCATCATTGAGGTGTCAGCAAACAACCCAGGGCCCACATTCAACAATGAGGATATGGATGTGTCATCAACGATAGTGTTGACTATAGGGATAACATTGGCTAGTGTCATTAGCCCTTGCAGATCATGATAATTTAATTGTTCAACCATCATGATTTTCCCATTATGAGGGAACATCATAAGATGGAAAACAATGGATGCTCCATCTCTCATGGAATACATATAACTTCTTCCCAGGAGAAGGTTATAGTCTAACTATACATTGACAACCTCTATGCTAATCAATACTATTTTCTCAGCTAATATTATGGGGACATGTGGAAGGATACCTTGGAATTTTGTGGGATGGCCATCATAAGCACATAGAATAGTGGTGGATGGTTGTAGGATTGGGGACCCAATTTTCTTCCAGACTAGGTTTGACATTGTGGAAAATGAACCCAAGTGATAAAACAATTGCACTCACAAAATTGCTAATCAAACATGCAAATTTGCACACAAAGGAGACTTAAATTGGAGCATAACACTAATCTGTGTTGAATAAGTGTACAATAGCCAACCTTATGAAGTCATAGGTTTCTGTAATATATAATTACATGATATATTCACATTCATAAGGATTCCATTTGAAATAGTCAAAAAGTAGGCTTACTAAATCTAGTCAAATCCCCCATAGGTGCATAAAGCAGTTTCCAAATCTACCTAGAGGCTCACAAATTGGAAAATTCAAGTAGGCAAGATAATAAGTGATGTAAAGAAATCTCATTCTTTTATTAGGAGAAAATAATGGAGGATGACGAGGGAAAAAAACAAGTCAACTACACCTAGTCTTACTTTCCCTTTTGCCATAAATCTCAATACAACAGCCAACTTAAAAGAAAAAGTAGATATGCGCTAGGGAGGATCTGCAATAAAGAATATATGTTAAATATGGATTCTAGGAGGTTCCTAAGCACTCCATGACTCATTTTTAGCAAGTTTGACTTCTATGGCATGTGGAAGACAACTTGCATAGAGTGGAATATTGGAAACTAGGAAAAAAAGACAAAAATGGATTAATTAATGTCTAAGGTAGGTAACTATGGGTTGATTATTCTAACACCCCCCCTTAAGCCTGAATTTATGAGTAAATATCAGAAAACCATAGGGCCAAGAAACAAGGCTTAGTCACCCTTTACATACTGCATGTCCATTTAACCAAAGAAAGAGGAGAAAACCCAGTGGGAAAATCCTCCCTTAAACATAGACTGTAAAACAAAATTTGAAAATATTGTCATCGATCATGCTTCATAGAATGATCAGAAATCCCCAGTAGTGATTTGAGATTGCTGAATGTATTCTCACAAAAAACTTTGGTGAATATGTACTTGTTTTGAAGATGCATAGAAGAGTAGGTGAATGGTGCCATCATGCACAAGCTGTCTGATGTAGTGCATATGGATTTCAATGTGTTTGGTTCTCTGTCTTTGAATTAGATAATTTCAAATTCAAATGGTGCTCTGATTATCACAAAATATAATAGTTGAAAACTCTGATTCGAAGCCACACTCACCAAGTATCCCCTGCAACCATAAACATTGAGTTGTTGCATTTACAACTCCTATGTACTCTACTTCTGTAGATGAGAGTGCTATGGCACTCAGTTTCTTTCTTGACCAATTGATTAGTCCTTCAACAATCATGAAAACATATCCTAATGTTGACTTTTGATCTGTGTTTTCACCTCCCCAATCACTGTCAGTAAACCCAATAAAATCAAGATCACATTTAGCTTTGTAGAAGATCCCATGAGTTCTTGTTCCCTGAACAAAGTTAAGGATCATTTTGGCTTCTCTCCAATGGATCTCATGAGGCTGATGCATGTATCTTGAAGCCACAATTACTGCATAATAAATATCAGTTCGAGTGTGTGTAAGGTAAAGAAAACACCCAATCAACTTCCTATACAGTGTATTATTTACCATAGGAGAAGAACCTGATTCTTCAAGATTAACTCCTAAAAGGAAGTGAGTCTTGCTTGGCTTGCAATATTTCATGTTGAACTTGTTCAGAAAATATAAAGCATACTTGGAATGATGTACCTTTATTCCATGTTGGTATTGAGAAATTTGGAGACCCAAGAATTGGCTCAACAACCCCAAATCAATCATAGAAAATGCATGGTTCATTGCATCCTTCAAGGAGGCAATTTATTTATTTGAACTTCTTGTAATCATAAGGTCATCCACATACAACACTAAAATCATGAAATAACCATGAATTAGATTCAAATAAACATTAGGATCAGACTTTCATCGAATAAAACTCAATGACAGCAGAAAGCCATCAATCTTGGCATACCAAGCCCTGGGGGCTTGCTTGAGCCCATACAATGATTTCTTTAACCTTCACACAAAAGATGGATTAGAAACAAAAAATTGGGGCTTCTACATGTAAATATATTCAGTAATATCTCCATTTAGGAAAGCACACTTCACATCCATGCGATGTACCTCCCACTACTTCAAAGCTGCAATCATGCTAAGGCTAGCCTTATGGAGTCCATCTTTGCCACTGGTGCAAAGGTTTCATCATAGTAAATACCATGTACCTATGAGTATTCCTTGGCTACCAATATTTCCTTATATTTAAAATGTGAACCATCAGCATCAAACTTAATTTTGAAAACTCACTTACATTGAACTAGCTTCCTCCCTGGGGGAAGATCAACCAGTTCCCAAGTGTTGTTCTTTTGGAGTGAGATAAATTCTTCTCTCATGGATGTTTGTCATATTGGATCATGTGATGCATATTAATATGTATATGGGTATGATTCAACCATCAGATAGAACTTCTCTACAAACAAAGGGTCTTTCATACACAGGGCACTCTGAAACTGAGATCTAGTCCTCCTAGGATCACTAGGATTTCCAACTAGTTCCCCAGCTGCATGAATGGTATTTTCTACCCATTTTGGTATTGTAGGAATATCAGGATCTGCAATTAAATCATCATTATCAGTCATATCAGAATCAGCAAACTCATTTGTCGCTTCACTTACATTCAATAGTTCTCGTGATGAAGAAGACTCTCCAACTTCAACTGCTGCTAAAGGATCTTCTTGGAACTGAACACTCCCTTCAATGAAGGATTTGTTTGTGCTAAAATTGATCATATTTTACCCTTTTAAATATTTATAGTACCCAACAAATAGACACTCTTAGCTTTGGGGCTACAAAGGCTTCCTCTTTTTTGTTGCAATTCTAGCCTAAGCCTTTGAGCCAAAAATCCTGAAATGGTTCACATCTGTCTTGTGCCCACTCCAAGATTCGAAAGGAGTCATACAATCAAGATATTTATGAGGCACATTATTCTAGATATAGGATGCACAGTTTGTAGCCTTGGCCTAAAACTTGGTGGCAAAGTCTTAGCCTCCATCATACAGGTTGCCATCTCCTTCAATGATCTGTTCTTTCTCTCAGCAACACCATTTTGTTGTGGTGTGTAAGGGATTGAACGATGCATATTCACAATATTTAATGAAATCAAACTTTACATACTCACCACCATTGTCATATCTAAGGATCTTGAGTCTCCTCCCATACTGGTTTTCAACCAAAGCCTATAAGACTTTGAAGAGGCCAAAAACTTCAGACTTATGCTTCAAGAAGTAAACCCAACGATACCTGGAAAATTCATCTATGAAGGTCAATGCATATTTGTCTTAACTCATTGACATATGAGTAAATGGAACAGAAACATCACTGTGGATCAACTCAAGAGGTGCAGAGGTTCTCTCATGACTAGCTCTCTTAAATTTATGCTCTGGGTGTTTTCCTAGGATATAACCTTAACAGACTCCCTTGGAGAACTTAATCTTTGGTAACTCTATGACCATTTCTTTTTCACTTAGATCAAAAATATACTTATAGTTAAGTTGGACAAATATTTCATGCCAAAGCTTGCTTGCCTCATTAGCATGAATCAGAAGAGTAGAGGGGTTTGCATAGGGTAGAAAATGTGAAAACATGTATACCTTCAAAGTGTGATCTACAACTCCTTTTGCAATGACTTTACCATTCGATATCTCTATGATCTCAACATCATCAAGTGAGAATATGGAATTATTTGGAGACCCTATGTGAGTCATCTGATACATTGACAAGAGGTTAGATGCAAGACCTGGAACATACAATACGTTACTGAACTTACCATGGTTAAGATCAATCCTTCCTTTCCCCAAACTTTCAGTGAGAGAATCATCTCCTAGCAATATTGGTGGACCTTTCAACATGTCAAGAGAGGAGAATGCCTCCTTGGTCGAAACCATATGTCTTGAAGCTTTAGAGTCTATGATGAAGCTAGGTGAGCTTGATGTGCCAACAACCAAATCATGTACTCTCTCTCTTTCCTCTGAATTTGATCCTCCTTCCCTCTTCTTTGAGCAATCAGGAAGGGAGATGTTATTATTCTCTAGTATTTGGGTCAACATGTCAATTTGCTTCTTCATGTAGGATATTTTAGGATGATAGCCCTTACTGTAGTATGAACACTTGCTCATTTCTCCTTTGTTCTTATTCTTCTAGAAGTTCTTCTTAGAGCCTTGGGGCTCCTCTTGAGACTTGTTCTTGTCTCTCTTTTGATCAGGTGGCTTCTTAGCTTTCTTCTTTCCTTTTGAATCCACCCTCGAATCTCCAGCCACCAAAGCTTGGTCTTTGGAAGGTTTGATGGTGCCCATCATCACCGGTTTATCTTGTTCTTGTGTAAGGGATTCCATGAACTCTATAAGATTAGGCATATTCCAAGATTGAGCTGTCAACTTGGTGGCATGGAAGGTAAAAAAAACATTGAATAGTTAGGTCTAAGCTTTGAGAGTATGGCCAAAACTAGTTTCTCTTCCTTGTTTTCAATTCCACACTATTTTAGCTGCAAAACAAGGGCTTTAAACTTGGAAAAGTAGAGTTGCAGGGATTCGAAGCTGCTAGGAATAAAAGAGATCAATTAATTCTCAATGTGATGTCCTATAATCTCATTTGTATTACCAAAAATATATACAAGCTTCCCCCATACTTCATTAGGTGATGTCAATCCATCAAGATGGAAGAGGAGGTTTCTTGATATGCTAAGAGACAAAAGACCATAGGCCTCATCCCTCCTATTGTGCCATTTAATTTTATCTATAGCTACACTGGGATCTTCCTCAGTTGCCATAGTCACCCTGTAGATACCTTTTTCTCTCAATATTATCTCCATATCTGCTTTCCATTCAAAGAAATTAAATGGAGTCAAGATGATTCTGAGATTGATCCATAGCTCAGAAACTGTGACCTTCAGTCAGCAGAATGCTCCTAGTCAAGATGTCGAACCTGCAATAGAAATATGGAAGGAGATAAATTGATCTACAAATGCTATGATACCATGTGGAAATTGAACCCAAGTGATAGAACAATTGCACTCACAAAATTGTTAATCAAACATGCAAATTTACACACAAAGGAGACTGAAATTGGAGCATAAAAATAATATGTATTGAATAAGCGTACAATATCCAAACTTATGAAGTAATAGGCTACTGTAATATATAATTACATGAGAGATTCAAATGCATAAGGATTCTATTTGAAATAGTCAAAAAGTAGGCTTACTAAATCTAGTCAAATCCCCCATAGGTGCATAAAGCAGTTTCCAAATCTACCTAGAGGCTCACGAATTGGAAAATTCAAGTAGGAAAGCTAATAAGTGATGGAAATACAACTCATACATGCTTTTATTAGGAGAAAATAATGGAGGATGATGAGGGAAAAAAACAAGTCAACTACACCTAGTCTTACTTTCCCTTTTTCCATAAATCTCAATAAAGCAGGTAACTTAGCAGAAAAAGCAAACATGTGCTAGGGAGGATCTGGAATAAAGTAGATATGCTAAATATAGATTCTAGAAGGTTTCCCAAGCACTCCATGACTTAATTTTAGCAATTTTGAATTCTATGGCATGTAGAAGACAACTTGCATAGAGTGGATTATTGGAAACTAGGAAAATAAGACAAAAATGGATTAATTAATGTCTAAGGTAGGTAACTATGGGTTGATTATTCTAATAGACATAACACAAGTGGATGCCCCATTGTCAATAATGCACTAGTGTATGACCAAGTTTCAAATGGATACCAAAATTTGGAAGGAAATGGTTTATGGCATCCGAGGCTCTCTGTTATCTATTTTGAAAGTGATCAAATTGGATTCGGAGGGGTATACAACACCAAGGGAATCTAGTAAATCCTTTCGCTGGGTTGGGAAAGTTCTCAGTACCTCAAGAGTGGACATGGCTATGGGTGTTTGGGACAAGTCATCAACGATGTTGTAGTTTACTGCATCTCTAGTTGTGCCATTGTTGGAAACCCATCGTATGGGGGGGAATGGGGGAAAAGGGGGTAAGTGAAAATGTATGTTGGTTGTTTTGGAAATGGATGCCACTAATGGGTTAGAAGGTTCTGTTATGGAGATAAATTCCTATGGGTTGGTGTACCACAATAGACAGCTTAACTCCAGAAATCAATCCTTTCCTATATGCAAGAGAAATCAAACAAATAACACTAAAGGATCTCAATTCGTACCTTATTCTAGACGATTGATGTAGATATCCATTGAGATTTATAAATCCAGCTTGAATTGATAAATTGCTTCCTCAACATTCAATAAACAAGACAAGCATGTTATATATAATTGTGTTAGCTTTACTCTAGCATATATAATCAATAACATATAAGCATTTGAAATCATCCATGGATAAAATATTCATTGAAACGCACATTATTGGACAGGAAAAGATATTTCTATTAATATAAAATCAGAGATTACAATGAATACAACCTTTATCGGCACATCTGTGAATCAGAGAAACTGAGTCCCCCACTTGGGCCTCCACCACTTCAATCCTCCATCTCTCGATAGCAAGCTCACAAGCAAAAGGAAAGCTTGGGAAGAACACAAAAGTGCTCCAAGGGAAAAAGGGGATGCAAACTCAAGCACAAGTTCCAACAACAATGGACTATAGTTTTATTGCTCTCAATTCCTCATATGCCTTCAATGTATCTAAAGGGTTCCTTATATATCTCTTCAATGGGGTAATGAAAGGTCAAATCTGAGTGATGTCAAGGCATATGGAAGGCCAGGAGACCAGTGAGTTAGATCCAAATCAAGGAAAACTCCAAAATAATTTGACCTTTTGCACACATCCCAATGTATGTAGTTTTAGAGGTAAAACCCATGGATATATGTGATAAAGGGTTTAAAAGTCACGTATGGCAATTTAAGCATATTTTTAGGGATGATCTAGGAAACATCAAAGGAACAAAAATGGTCCATCGGGTCTAAGGAGTTTGTATAGGGACAGGGAATACCATAAAAGTGTGATTCACCATGTGTGGTAAAATCATATATAACAGATGCCCCCTAAGGTGTGAGGTCAGAGGGGTCATACGATGGCCAAAATACATTATAAGTCCATCCCAGAAATGAAGTGATGAAGAACCCAATGGAAGAACTAGCCATCCAATCAGCACTATATAATGATACAACTCTGCATATAACTGCAAATACATATAACAGTCCCAGATACATAAGAGTACAATGGCCATGAATAGGCATGATACAATATAACATGTGTGGCTATTGCCACGCACAAAATACATAGATCAGAATCTCCATAATGAAGATATACAAAGGATCATGATCTCCATGAAGACTGAATATATATAATACATCAAGATCTCCATAATGGCTAGAAATGTCTGACATATACTGGAATCAAGTCACGAGAGCTGAAATCTCATGAACAATGGCACAATCAAGGAGGTAGCATATATGAGAGGACACCAATCTGGAAGTTATTCTACACAAACTGCTATGAGTACATGTCCTGCTATGTGAATAGAGGTGTCGAGATCAAACATAGTAGTCCATCATCTGATTACCCATCATTGATGTATACCGTTAATAGATACGAGATCACCCATCGATAATGAAAATGGGAATCAAGGTACTAGAGTGAAAACTAACAAGTGTGAATAAATGTGTTGAGGTTGAACACTTGAGAGAATCCATTGATCAAGGGTCATTGATGTATTCCCAAAGAATTGTAGATGGCAAGAGAACCTGCCACTGATGACTGCAAGTCTCAAGGCACTCAAAAATGACTCTAGATTCCTATCCCAGAATAAATGATCTGAAGTCAATGGGATGAAATCCACTGGAAGGATGGAATTAAGGAATCCCCCATCATCCAACATGAGGTACTCAACAAAGCTGTATAATGTGGAAGGACTCGATCATAAGGTGCACGAACCAGTAACTGTACTGGGAATGGCCGACA
>LPNX010631272.1:852216-869908 GCA_001517045.1 Pseudotsuga menziesii
CTTCCTTCAAACAAGAGCATAACAATGAATGGTGATTGTATGTAGGAATCATCATAGACTCGATATACAAAATTGGGACATCTCTGCGACACATGAGGCATCAATAGAGGCTCCATAGGGACTGGAAGCTTAACCAGTCGGTGGAGATAAACTCAGCTAAATGAGTACAACTCCTAAAGTCAAACTATTAACCCAACCAATGGATGTGATATACAATTCTATGTTCAAAGGCAATGCAACTCGACTGCTGCCAAAGATAACATATTTCCTTGTCCGTCTTTTAGGTTTTTTAATTTTTTTTTGGACTTTTTCAAATATTTGAAAAGCTTGAAAAAGAATAAAATTGATTTATAGTTACAGACTAGGAGGAGACGAGTGTCAAATAGGAAAACAAACTAGTTCCAAGTAGTGGAACATACCTATGCTCAATGCAAGGATACATCTGTAGTATAGCGACACTCGGGGGAAAGGCCCCCCCTAGTAAAATAGGGAATCAAGCTACAAAGGATATATAAAATAGCTCTCCATAGCTAGACATGAGAGAAGCTCGAGCTATATGGCTGATACTTAAAGTTAGGGAAGCCGGCATAAGGCTCAATAAGGCAGGAAAAGCTCATGATAATGCAATTACAACTTGACATAAGGGAGTCCGGGGGAAATAGGCCAACAAAAGATCAAGAGGAGTATGAGGCTCTTATGAAATGTCATGGCAATACTATACAATGGAATCCCACACCCTAAAGGATAAAATTGTTGGCATGGGCACCAAATGCAATTAAGGAGCTAACTAGGGCACCCATGTAAGGTCAAGCTCTACCATTCTAATCATGCCACTTCTAAAGCAGCAAGAAGGTTCTGTGCCAACATAGCATGGGTTCGTACCTAAAGTTATAATGAAATGGTCATAAGGTCATGCAAAATGAAAATGGTGGTGAAACCTAATCTATATTCTAGTTTAGACATGATACCTAAAATCTGTATGAACAGGTCAACACAATGGTTCAAACGGTGCTCAAAACGGTCTCCTACATCATATATTAGTAAAAAACGGTCCAAACTATAGAAAACGAGGTAAAAATTTTCAAAATTTTCAAAATTTCTATAATTAGTAAAAAATTCAAAACATTATATAACATTTGAAATTTTTACCCATTGAGCTCAGAATTTCAACAGCAAATTCTGAGAGATCCAGCTCGCAGAATCCACTACCATTTCTTCCAAGTAATTACCCATGCCCTGCTTTTTCATTTTCATGCAAATTTTACAATTTTCCATGGTCAAATTAGGATTCTAGGCCATTCTAAAGTACGTGCCATGGCCCACATGGAAATCGAGGATTTTTCCGCGTATAGGGCTGGATATACGCAGAAAAAGCCCTCAAAGTTGCGTACATACGCATATGTTTAGGAAACAATCACATATGAGGCCGTGTTCAAGGTTTTTTAAGTGTTCTAATGACTGAATATTGAATTCAATCTGCAGGATGGTTCTAGAATGGAGAGAACATGAGCACGAGGATGTAGAAGAAGTAGTACGTGGTGATCTAATGGCATAATAGGCTCTTTGTGCATGCGATCTCTACAAGTTTTGGTGTCTTGGTGGCTTAAGAGCCAAACCAAGACTACTACAAATGATAGTAGACTACTAGGATCCTGACTCAGAGTCTTTCAAGATTGATGGGATGTCCCTCACCATAGAAGTGGAGGACATATACTTTATTACTAGACTTTTTCGAAAGGGGGAAGTGGTGAACCTACGATCTTGCGGTCCCAGAGGTAGCCTCACCATAGATGAGTACATAGCCATGTATTTCTATCCGAACATAGAGAATGTTAGGAGTCAAATCGCAACTAACTCCATACAGGTGCTAGGCCTTGCGGCCTAGCACCTAACACTGGGTAGGATAACAGGGATAGCTTCACTCCACCAGGCGTCGCAGCCTCTGATGTTCTATGCAGTGGAGTGCATCAGACCCACAGTGTATGATTGGAGCACTGCGCTACTGGGAAACATGAAACACTAGCTCAGTGAGTGCAAGATGGGTCGAGTATGGAACTTCAGTTTCAGTAGCATACTGAGCACATTTTTCTTTGAGAGTGTTCTGAGATTGAGCCCTAGAGTTGACGTTCCTCTTCATCGAGTTTGAGATCCAGCCCAACAACGTTGGGCAGATGTGATGCATAGACTGGGTGGAGGTAGGGTGTCCAACCCCTATCCAACTAATTTCTTTCCATGGTGGCAACAACAGATAGTTGCCATCGATGATTACCCCTATGAAGGGATATATTTTTTAGGAGACCCCAACATGCCATTACCACTAGGATTAGCATACAGTGACATTGGTAACGAATCCCAACCCTCTTTTTAATATTTTTGAGTTATTTAATTTTTTTGTTTTTTTTTTTATATGTAATCAAAAAGTCATGTTTTTGCATAACAACACATAGTGACATCCTATCATATGCATGCAGATGTAGGACCACAGTGGCCTGAAGGCTTCCCTTGTCATAGACGGAGGAGAAGAGGAGATGAAATTATGGGTGTAGATGTGGAGTGGACGCTACAAAGCATTCATACCAACTACGTGCGGCTAACGCACAGGGTACCCATGGTGCAGGTCAAGGACCTGCCTAAGGCCATGCAGCATCAGGTGGTGGGTGTGCCAAGAGCATGGGTGTAGTTATTTAGATGGCTGGTTAGAGCTGTGGTGACATTCCATGATTAGAACCCCCCTCCTCCTCCCCAGGCTTAGATACATGGGAGTGATACATTTTGTACTACTGTGTATTTATATTTTGGTGGCTCGAGAGCCCCATTTTTTTATTATGACACTATGTATTATCACATTTTGGATGTTTTAATGAATTTTTTTTATGATGATTGGTTTATTTATTTACATGTGTAAAAATGTATGTTTGTGATGAGCTTATTGTCTATTAAACAAATGCCAATTGAACACGTAGTTAGCATATGAATCAACAACTTTATTATTAATTCTTGGAACATGTATGTATGTTATGTTGGCGTTCTAACAATGTCACATGTAAGAATCTCCATAATAATGTTGGATCTCTAACATGATACAAGTCATTAAGCTATGACACTACTAAATCTGAATCAAGACATACCTCAAGAGATAGAACACCATGTGAAATGGCATCCCGTAGAAGCTCTATAACGACACTATATTCAGCAACATTGTTTAAAGAGGGATGTAAACATACGCCTCCTTAGTGAAGACAATACCTGACCCGTAGGAGTATAAATCACCCAAGCAGCAGAGGCTGAGTGTTAAGTGTGATGGCTTACACCATCCGTGAATCCTATATAGATGGGAGACTCCATTGACATCTACCATAAGAAACAGAAGCTAATCAACAAACCTGATCATCATAAGAAAGACCTAACCATGAAAAATGATGTACAATAATATATAGCCCATTTCTATGCATAGTAATTTTTAATATAGAGCCCATTTATAGGCTCCACCAAGGTTGTCCCCTCATAATCTACTAGCTCATAAGCGCCCTTCTCTAACACACATTTAACCATGTAAGGACCATGCCACATGGGGTTGAATTTTCCTGCCCCCAAGGGTTCCTTAACTTGATCCCACAAAAGGACAAAATCTCCTTCACTAAACCTCCTTGGACGGACATATTTATTGTACTGGACCTTAACGCAATGTGTATTCACTTCTAGAGCCACTAAAGAATCTCGGTGCTGCTCATCAAGTTGCTCTAAATGGACCAAATGTTCCTCCAATGGAGAGGTGTCCAGCAATATAGACTCTTCAAAGAAGGGATTTCACACTCAACCAGCAATATATAATCCACTCCATGTACAAGCTAATATGGAGAAAAACCGGTGGTAGTATTAACCACGGTCCTATAAGCCCACAAAGCAGGATATAACATAATATGCCAATTAGTCTTGCTTTGTGTGATGGTTCGTTGGAGAATATAATTGAGTGATTTATTTACTGCTTCAACTTGTCCATTCGCTTGAGGGTAATAAGAAGAATAATGCTCCTTCTTATACCCTAACTTCAAGGCCAACTCTTCCATCATGTGATTCTGAAAGTGCCTACCATGGTCAGTGACAAGATCTTTCAGAATACCGAACTGAGTAATAATCTGGTTGAATATGAAGTGTGTGGCTGTCTCACCATCGGATTTAACTGTAGGCATAGCCTCAGCCCATTTCGTGAAGTAGTCAATAGCCACGATAATATGATGATGCCCCCCAGTTGAAGTTAGGTTGTAGTCCATGAAATCAAGCCCGGACTTAGTGAAGGGACCGGCGGTGATAATGGGATGTAATAGGGCAGGACGCAAGAAAATATTATGTGCAAACACCTGGCAAGGGTGTCACTTCTTGACCGCATTGACATAATCTTTAAAGATTGATGGCCAGAAATAACCTGCTCTCAATATTTTTTGGGCTGTAGAAAGCCCAGATAAATGACCACCACATGCCCCTCTGTGGTAATCATTCAGCACAAACTTAGCCTCCTCATGAGTTAAACAATGACGTAAAATGGAATCTACCCCACAATATTACAATGTGTTATCCACTATGAGGTAATCATCGTCGTTCATACCATGAGAGGTGAGTAGGGACCTTCAATGTTTGTAAATATATGATAATGTCTCCATACCATGGATCCAAAGTTGAGATCAAGAATATGTGCTCATCGATAAACATATCTTCACAAGCCTCCTCCTCCTTACTCGAGAAATCATATATAAGCTCTGCAAAAATCAACAATTTCTTCGATTTTTTTGAAACAAACTTGAGATCGAATTCTTGTAGGATGAAAATCCACTTATTATACTTCCCCCCATCATCCTTTTAGTGAGGATGAACTGAAATGGATTTACAAGGGCAAATACCAAGGTCTGGAAAAGGAGAATATCGTGTCTCAATCTTTGAACCGCATGGACGATATCTAAGGCAAGCTTCTCCACATGGGAATAATAGATCTACCCATCAATGAGGTTCTGGCTCAGATAATATATGACATGCTCTTCGAGCTCCTCATCGTCTTGAACCAAAACCACACCATTTGTCTCCATGGACATGGCCACATAAAGTAGAAAGTCAGGGCTATAGTCGGGTGGACTAATCATTGGGGCCAATACTAAGGCTCATTTAAGCGCATCAAAGGAATATTGGGCTCGCTCATCCCAACAAAAGGTAGTTTCCTTCTTCAAAATACACATAAATCCTCTATTCAAATTGGTAAAATTCACGACGAATCTCCGTAAGAAGTTTGGCATTCCTTGCAAACATTGAAGATGTCTAATGTTTTTTAGGGGAGACAAATGAACTATTGCCTCAACCTTTAAAGGGTCGACTCTTATACCCTCTTTGGAGACAATGAATCCTAATAAGTGACCAGACAATGAACTTGTGAGGATTGAACATGACCAAATAATGGAGGCACCTTTCGAACACTAATCTCAAATGGTAGGAATGACACATTCTCATGTGAGAATGAGCAGCAAGGTCATCCAAAAAGAATTCAATAATCGATTTGAGATCATGGAAGATGAAGGTCATAGCCCGCTGAAAAGTGGCTCTGACATTTTTAAGGTCAAAAGGAATCTTTCGATATGCAAAGGTTCCCCAAGGAAAAATAAAGGCAGTCTTATGTTGGTCCTCAAGTTTAATTTGTATCTAATTGTATTCAGAAAAGCTGTCCATAAAGGAAAATACCTCGCTTCTTGCACACTCATCCAAAATTTGATCAATAAATGGTGTAGGGAAATTGTCCTTAGGATAGGCACAATTCAAATCATAGAAATTAGTACATATGTAGATCATTCCCTGCTTCTTATCAACTAGAACGAGGTTTGAAACCCACTCAACCAATGGAACAAGATAGATAAAACTGGCATTTAATAGCTTTTCTATCTCAACCTTAATCCCCGGTGATTTCCTAGGATTCACTGCACGTAAGCATTGTTGAACAAGATTAGCATTGGATAAGTTTTAATCTCATGTTAAACAATGCGAGGGTTGATACCAGGCTTTTCATCATAAGACCAAGCAAATATATCATGAAATTCTTTAAATAGCTCGTTGTACTCTTGAATCTCAGCATGGGAACATTATGCCCCAATATAGACATTCTCAATTTTGCCAAGATCACGAGAGATATTGATAGGGATGGTACGAGATATATTCGCCATGTTTTCATCAGCCATCGAACTAGGAGAGCTTAACGAAACCATGGGACTACCAATTCTCTCACTAATAATCCCCCTATAGTATTCACACTCCAGACACTTAAGCTCAGGAAGAAAATAAGATCTATGATGCAACTCTTCCCAAGGTGGCTCAACCCCAGACATAGCCTCAATAATAGCCTCATCAGAAGGAAAAACCCTATCAAGGTAGTCCTGTGTGTGAGAAGACTGAACTGCCCATGTAGGCAGTACATATGGGTTCTCCTCCTCTGTCCATGAAGAGGAAGGACTAGGCTCTACAACACATGGAATATTAGCTCGATAAGCTATCATAGTTGTAGGAAACAACATGTCCATCTCGATGGGCTCATTCGAAGGACTCGGTGTAGGAAGAATCCAAGGATCTTCCATATATGTTGTGCGAAAAGACACTGATACTACCGATGACGAGGCCTCATCGAGACTAGACCCTATCATAAGGACAGGTGTAGTACAATTAAAGCTTCCCATAAGGGATGGCTACATGCCAACACCCACACTCCCAATTGTCGGCTGAGAGTGCTCTACAATCAGGATGGAAGCTCCCAAAGATGTGGTAACTGGCGGATTCTTGAATGATGTTTTATCAATCGTAACTATATTCCCATTAAATGGAAAGCATACACATATAAATAGAGAAGAAGCCACGGCTTGCATACTATACATCCAATTCCTACCCAACAACAAATTGTACTCAAGGGGTGCATCAACCACCTCGACCTCTATCGCAACGGTCTTCCCCCCCAAATGGACCTTAAGAGAAGGAAGAATTTCATGCAGTCAAAACGATCTTCCATCGAAAGCAGTCAACATGGTACTAAATTTATACAACTCGGGGGAACCCAAACCCTTCCAACATGCTAAGGACATCACGGAAGTAGCAACGCATTCGTTAATTACAGTGCGTTTGATGGTGATGTTAAGACATTCTACATGAATCAAGAGAGACGCATAGTAAGGAAAGTGAGGTTGAAGTCCCGTGGTTTCAAATTTGATCATAGAGGAAAAATTATCATTATTCACACCTAGGGTAGAAAGAAAATCCTTCTTTTGCAAAGGACAACTCTAAAGTACTTCAAGTGCAGACATCACACAAGGAGTGTGGCCCAAATCCTTGACAACAGAATAGTTTTGGGCAACTCGGGCATTAGGATTGTGCCCCGAAGGCTTAAGGAATCCCTTAGGAATTTGAGGTGCAACTTTAGGTTTATCAATAGGTTTTTCAATACGTAAAGGACTCCCAGGTGGATCAGGTTCCTTTCCAAGGTTCGGTTGTGATGAACCATAGTCCTTTGCATGAGTCACAACCTTAGTAGCATGGACCATGTTGATCCAACCATGACCACTAGTCTCCGGTGGATCTTGATCACCACTGGATTGATCATGGGTCCTCAATTTCTTTTTTTTATTATGAGGCAAAGGGTTGGTCATCACAGCTAGTCCCTGTGCTATGAATCTCAAGGCTTCATCAATCCAAGGGCACAAGTGAGTGAGGTGGTCATCCTCACACAACTTGCAAGGAAACTTAACCTTACGTTTAGGCTACTCATCCCCCCCAACATTTTGGGCATTCTTGTCATTAGAGTTGGCATTTTCATTCCTATTCCCACCCTTATGATTGTTTTTACCCTTCTTTTTATTCCTTCTGGGTTACTGGTTACCCTTATGGTACGACGATTGCACTGAAAGCACACTCGTCGTTTGGGTGGGTTGAGATAAATCCGTGGCTTGTCTTGAGGTAGATTGGTTGATAGATAATTGACTGACCTATTTCACAACCAAATCTATAGGCTTGGAACTCATACAACCAATAATGCCATCGACATGTGGTCTAGGTTTAACCTTAGGGTCGAAACTAGAACACAAAGCATTAGAAATGATATCATATAACAAACTAGATCGAACATAAATCAAGTCTAATTCCTGTGCTCTAAAAATGGCTTGTTCCTCATTCTGAACTTTGGATGTAGAAACATCCTTCACTATATAAGGAAGTAACGATTTAAGGAACCATTTGAGGATAAATTCTGATGGTACGAAGGCTTTAATAAATCTCTTTTATCTACGCCACTCTTGGATATGGTCCAAGATATGCATGGCTTTATCCTACCAAAATGTTGACAAGAGTTTCATACCAACATCGTAACGCACTGGTAGCTAGAAGTGGTTGAGAAATGTCATAGCTAGGTCATCGAACAATGTGAATGCCCCCTAGGTAACATTATATACCATTTCACGGCAAGCCCTATAAGGGTGCGTTGAAATAGCCTTAAACAGATCGAATATTCATGTAAGGAATTTGAAGAGCACCATAGCTGAAATGTAGTAACATGTTCACTCAGATATTCTCCTAATTTGCCCTCGAATTTTGGAATGTCAGAGGGAAGATTATTAGGGACAACCGGCCCAGCCGGGTCATGAGATACGGGATCATTCGTCAGTCTCGACAAGTCAGGAAGATTTAGCGTTGTGAGGAAAGGGAGCCTAGGATGAGCAGGTCGATGCCCCACTCCATGATATTTTTTGTTCACATAAGATTGATTACCGTAACCACCATGGCCTTGGCCATAGTTCCCTCATCTTTTTTTACCCATGTGGGGTGGCATGGAAGCACCATAATGTGGTGTACCTTGACTATGTGGGGCTACAAAGCTATAATTCGAAGAGTAAGAGGGTTGTTGATACCTGTACCCATAAGGTGAATAATCTTGTCCATACTGCATCTCATAATAAGGTCCATAAGACATCCCATGAGATGTCCCATGAGACACTCCGTAAGTAGGAATATATGCTCCTAAAGTAGTAACATGACCTCTAGAAGTAGGAATATGACCTCCCAAAACAACAGGAGGTACTTGACTCTGAGACACAACTGTACGAGTAGCAGTAGTACGGACATGACTCATAGCAAATTTTCGGCCCGAAGGACCATGTGAATGAGGGGGAGTAATAGCATTCGAAGAACAAGGAATAGAGGACGAAGGGACATGTGAAATTATGTACATGGTGTTCCCTATAGTCAATCATCGACGTTTTGGTATCCTAATAGGATTACTAACACCAGGTCTAGGAGGAATATGTGATGTAGCTTCAACCATTGGGATGAAAGGTGCAATGTGACTCATGCTCCCAAACCTCTTTGCATGGTAAGGAATAGGAGTGCCCCAGGCATAGTGTTAAGCTCAAACTCCGACTCAACATGAAATGTTGGATCATGTGTATGGATACCAGACATACCATAACTAGTTCTCACGGTTTCATGATGAATCTCATTTCCTGGCATCCAATACCAATGACCTGTGAATGAGGGATCATAGCTAGAGTGAGTAGGTATTTTCTATGAAGGATCAAACCTAGAATGTGTAGGCATATTAGCTGAAGGATCAAATGTAGGAGTAAACTCTCCATCCTCCACTTGAGCTGGAGAAGACAGCTCTGGAATACCATCTTCATGATCTCCCATCGTGTGTGAATCAATGTGCGAAGTAGTCCACCTAGACCGTGTGTTTATCTCTCCCAATGGAGGAGAAGATGTAGAAGGAATAAGTCCTGCTAAACATCGAGAATGGCAAGGAGTCACACCCGAATCCACAATGACTCAAAAAATGCAAAATAATCACTAATTACGCAAATCCTACGAAAGCTAACATGCACAGAGCATACACTAATAAAATCTAAATCCAAACACAAGAAATCAAGGGTAGGATAAGTGAGCTCCTGAATGAAGCAAGTATCTCTCGCCTTGGAGAGGCTTGAGACTCGCATACACAACAAGCAGAGGTTCATAACTAATTATTATGGCCCTCAGCTTCAACACATAAAGCGATTGTGCTGTCCAACCCCAACCTGGCCAGGACACCTGCAGAATAACCCCTACAAAGTACCCCCTTGATATCCTAGGTAAGGCAACTAAGGTCACCTCAATATAATCAATGCTCAGCCAGACAGTTGCAGATGGGATTGACCGTATGGGTAGGGCAGCAAAGCCTAAAACTCTCGAAAGAGCCCCTAGATATGAATACAATCCTGGAAATATCTCTGGTGCCACTCAATTATGACTAGGGGTCATCCCAATCAATAAAATCTCACACTGCCTCGTACTTAACTCCCTTTATAGAGGAGGATCCTGAGAAACACTAATTATACCAAGGAATTTCACACTCTCACCTGGACAGACACATACATGTTGTTGTTTAGTGGTCTTGGAGAATTTACTCACAATGAACTATTCCAAGACCCTAAAACCTAATCTTATTGGTGTACCCTATCAAATAAAATAGTGTAATCCATTTTAATTAAGTGTTGATTTTATTTGGCTTTATTACTCAAATGAGGTTGATGGCCATGCAACCAATGGTGTTATGACGCAACATGAAGTAAAATGCACACCTAACAATCAATGCAAATGCATTGAGTCAAATGAAAAATAGGGCATGCTACTACGTGAAATGCAAAAATTTTCTTCAAATGACAAATGCAATCATTCCTATATGAAATCCTGACTAATACTCTAAGGAAATGTAGTGCAAGTACCATGCAAAATGCAAAGTGCAATGCATAATGATGCAAAGAAGCAAATATTTTTGGATTTTTTGAATAAAAATGAGATACTAAAGAAAAAGGATGATTCTACTACCCCCAGACTTGGAAAGAATAATCAAACAACACTCACACAAAGTACTAAGGTAAAAGAAATCTAATGCACTAATCCTAAAACAAAAAAAAACGAAAATGCAATGACAAGAACATTCTTAAAAAAGAAATTTACCCTAAAAAAATGTCTCTGGTCAGAAATAGAGGTGTATATTGACTCTAGCAGCATCAAAGGAGACTTGTCAATCATCAAAATTCACCCAACAACAATAAATCTTCCTCTAGAAGGAAAAACTAAGGGCATATGCGACTGTTCGCAGTAAACCCGTGTATGTACGCGGATATAGTAGTCAAAGCTGCATGTATATGGGACTGTGAGTTAAAAACTTGTGTACAGGAAGAGAAATGTACAAAAATAAAGGAAAACAAATAAGCTGAGACAAACTTCACACCAATCAGACACTACCAGGCAAACATTCCCCCATACTTGACACAAAAATAGAGAAATAAGAGCAATTGAAGAACATTGAATGCCATTAAAATCCCTAGCAGAGTTGCCAATTCTGTTATGGAGAGAAATTCCTATGGCTTGGGGTACCACAACACACAGCTTAACTCCAAAAATCAATCCTTTCCTATATGCAAGAGAAATCATACAACTAACACTAAAGGATCTCAATTCGTACCTTATTCTGGAAAGTTGATGTAGATCCCTATTGAGATTTACAACTCCAGCTTGAATTGATAAATTGCTTCCTCAACATTCAATAAATAAGACAAGCATGCTATATATAATTGTGTTAGCTCTACTCTAGAATATATAATGAATAACATATAAGCATTTCAAATCATCCATGGATAAAATATCCATTCAAACACACATTATTGGATAGGAAAAGATATTTCTATTAATATAAAATCAAAGATTATAATGAATACAACCTCTGTCGGCATGTCTACGAATTGAAGAAACCACGTCACCCACTTGGGCCTCCACCACTTCAATCCCCCATCTCTCAATAGCAAGCTTACAAGAAAAAGGAAAGTTTGGGAAGAACACAAAAGTGCTCCAATGGACAAAGGGGATGCAGAATCAAGCACAAGTTCTGGCAACAATGGACTATAGTTTTCTTGCTCTCAATTCCTCATATTCCTTCAATGTATCCAAAGGGTTCCTTATGTAGCTCTTCAATGGGGTAATGAAAGGTCGAATCCGAGTGATATCAAGGAATATGGAAGGCTAGGAGACCAGCGAGTCAAATCGAAATGAAGGAAAACTCCAAAAGAATTTGGCATTTTGCACACATCCCAATGTACACAATTTTAAAGGTCAAACCCATGTATATACACGATAAAGGGTTTAAAAGTCACGTATGGAAATTTAAGCATGTTTTTAGGGATGATCTAGGAAACATCAAAGGAACAAAAATGGTCCATGGGGTCTAAGGAGTCTACATAGGGATAGGGAAGGCCATAAAAGTGTGATTCATCATGTGTGTTAAAATCAGCTATAATAGGTTCGATGATGTTTCCATACTGATTTCTCCTGGTCTGTAAAGTGGTGAACACCTGTCTCTATTGGCAAAGGTATAGCAAGGGCTATGGGAGTGTGTTGGGGAACAGGTGCAGCTGCTACCAGTCCTTGGACTGGTAATGGGTTTTGGAGCACCATGGGTGGAGGGCCTGGTGGTGCTGGGTTGGGTTGAGTTTGGACTGCCGCTTTGGTACCATGTTGAAATTCATTCTAAATAGCCTGCTTAGTGCAACCCATGAAGGGCCATTCATGTGTATAGTTCCTGTAGACATCACATAGTTTGCATGGCTAGTTTATTCATAATGGAGTGTTGCATCTAGGTGGGTTTGGTTGCTGGGGATTTTCAGTTGGCCGGTTGGTTCCGGCATTGTTGGGAAGATTTGGCTGTTGGCCGCCTCCTTACAGTTGGTTGTTTCCTTGATTCCTATCTCAGTTATTTCTGGCTTTCCCTTGCTAGTTATTGGGGGCTAGTTGGTTGGGATGGTTTTTTTAGGCAAAAAATTGTCCTAAGGGTTGTGGCGGGGCTGAGGGGGTCGAAGAAGCTTGCATTGGTGGCGCATAGTAGACTGAGGGAGTTGGTGCTACAAATCTGGTCATCTATCCCAAATATTGTTGTGCCAACCAAACTAAAATGATCCTTGAATAGTCATGGGAACAACAATATTTGGGACATATGACCAGATTTGTAGCACCAACTCTGGTCATCTGTCCCAAATATTGTTGTTCCTACATGGGGTGCATCTGGAATGATGGTATAAGGGTATCCATACTGAGTGTAAATTAGATCAAACTATTGGGATTTTAAGATGGCTTCCTCTTCAGATTGGGCACGTTCATATGTGGCATCCTTTTCTATGGGTGGTGGCACAGTTTTTAGGAACCAATCTAGGAAGATCCTGTCATCAAGCTGTATCTTGCATAAACTATGGCGTTGCCACCACTCATGGATGTAGTCGGTTATGTGGGTCAAAGTATTCTTGTGGAAAGATAGAAAGATCTCCACCCCTTTGTCGTATTTGATGGAGAGTTGGAAATAGTGAAGGAACATAAAAGCCAAGGAATTAAAATATGGGTATTTGGATTCAAGTAGCTCAATGTAACATTTGGTTGCAACACCTGTGAGGGTGCATTGGAACAGATTTAGTATGATCAATTCATCTACAATGCTTTTTTATGAGCACCATAGGTGAAATGTCATTATGTAGTTTTGAGGGAATCCCCCTGCCTTCCCCTCAAAATTTGGAATGTTTGATGGGAGTTTGGTTGGCATGGGAGGCTAATGGGCTTGATGGCAGATTGGGTCGTTGGTTAACCTAGAAAAATCAGCCAAGTTTAGGTGAGCCATGAAAGGGAGGTTGGACCCAAAATTAGTGAAGGAAGGAGTGGCAATAATGCTAGGGTTTATAGGAATGTGATGGCCTTGTGTGACTAGGGGCACTTGTGGCTGACTTCCCATGATGGGGATAGCTAACACAGTTATGGAAGGACCACTTCTCTCGGGTATGACTAGTGGGATGAAGGGAATTGTCGGTATAGGTGTGGGTAAGGTACTCTTGGGTATATGACTTATCATGGTATGCTCAGTAGTGCTAGGACCACTGACAGGGATGTTGGTGATGATTTGAGGGATGGACATGGGTCCACTGCTAATCAACCCTCCGAAGAAGGGATCCGGGTTTACATCAGCCATGGGGCTATATGGTCTAGTGTATAAATTTGTATTAGATTGGTATGAACATAAGTCTAATTCCAAGGTCATGTGTCCTTTTGACGGTGTAGAAGGTCTTTGAGAATGGTCTCGACGGTGCTGGTTCAATGGGCCAAACTGACGGGAATCCCCCCTGAGACGAGAGGAGGAACATGATGGATCGATTATGTATTTTACTGATTCAAACAATGTTACTGGTGATGAATATCTGGACCCTAGTTAAGTGGCTTGCAGGTGGTCCCTCAGCCACCAAGACTGCCATAAGATAGCGCTTGGCTTTTTCCTCATAGATTTTACTAGTCAATCGATGGGGGTCATTTCCCATTTCGCTTGGCAATTCCACTCATTTTCTAGATACTTTGGGGTTTTTTTAGTACTCCTCACAATGATTTTTACAGCATAGCCCAAGTACTTCCTATTAGTTTTTCAACATTAAGCTAGCATTATGTTAGGATCTCTACTGAGAGAATAACAAGTACAACAATCAAACACAAGAGACAACGAACACAATGTTTTTGATCGGGGAAACCATAAAGGAGAAAACCCCGCAACTTCCTCAGAGATAGAATCAACACAAAAACAGTAAAATCCCAAAACATTAAGATGATCTCCCAACAGCAGTAGTCTTCTTCTTGTCTAGCCCCAATGTATTTCCTTTCTCACTAATGCGCTACACTTGAGTGAGTGAATGATGTATGTGATAAATAGAGAGACTCACTCTCTATTTATATTCTTTCATTCACTTGAAGTGCACTCAATCATGTCAGCCTTACTTAACAATTACTTACTAGAGCTGACATCTCTATCAGTGTCTAATAACCCTAGTGCCACAAGACTGTGGGGACTTTAATGAATTTAATGACTTATTTACATTATTGATCCTCCCGATCAGAACATCGGGGTATGACAACATGACTCAAATACATAATAGATACATCCTAAAATAAACGTCGGGTTACAATACATAATATATATATAAGAATACATTCTGAAGTTACAAATACATCAACACTCCCTCTTAACTAGGAAGGTATTCTTTCAACACAATTTTCAGCACTAGCCTTCTTCTATGTATCAATGGGATCATCTACATCTTGAGTCTTCTGAGTATTCAAGTCATATTCATATTCAAGCCATCTTCACTAGATCTGGATCATCTCTCGATCTGGATCATCATGGAACATCATCACTGGATCTGGATCATCACTCGATTTGGATCATCATGGAACATCATCACTGGATCTGGATCATCTATCAATTTGGATCAACATCACTGGACTGGATCTGGATCATCACTCAATCTGTATCATCACTACTCGATCATCGTCACTAGATCTTGATCATCACTCGATCTGGATCATCGCTGGCTATCATCACTGGATCTCAATCATCGCTCAATCTGGATCATCCATGGTGCTATCTCATGATTCTTCTCGTCACAAGAAGTTCTACAGATCCATCCCTTTTTCATGCTGGTTGTAGGCCTAGCCTCCATGTAGGTCTTTTCCCAGCACTTATATCTGACCTACTCATCAGAAAGGCATGACCAGCACTCACATCTGATCATGTAGTAAACTACAATCACATCAGAAAGGCCCAACACTTATATCGGAGTACGTGGGAACACATCCCTTAGTCACATCAGAAAGGCTCAACACTTATATTTAAGTATGTGGGAACACATCCCTCAGTCACATTAGAAAGGATCCTGCACTTACATCTGAGCACGTGGGAACACATCCCTCAGTCGCTCCAAAAAGGCTCCTGCACTTACATCCATCCAGGCGGGAACACATCCTTCTCACAGTGATGGAAGGGCTTGCACTCACATCTAATCATGAGGGAACGCATCCCAGCAATCATATTAGAATGGCTCCCAGTCCTCAATTGAGCTACCTAGTAACTGACCAGGTGCCTCCAATCTCAGAATGGAAGTTGCACTTATATCTGACCTGCTCATTGGAATGGCCAACACTCACATATGACATGGAAGGAACTTAATCCTTTAGCCATGAAATAATGGTTCAGCCCTTACATCTGATCAACTGGGAACACATCCCTCTATTACATCAGAATGGCTACTCAGTCTTACACTAAGTGATCTTGGTAACTGACCAGGTGCCTCCATTCCTAGAATGGTAATTGCCCTTACATCTGTCCTACTCAACAGAATGGCTCAGCCCTTACATCTGACCATGGAAGGAACCAATCCTCTCACCATGTCAGAATGGCTATAGGTCTCATCGCTTTCTCTTGGAGGGAACCTCGATCTGGAGAACACCAAGCCTCTCCCTAAAGTACTCAAACTTCAACCTAGCTAATGGCTTCATCAATACATCAGCTATATGTTCCTTCATCGCAACATACTAGAGCTTCACTGCTCCTCTCTGAACCATATCCCTGATATAGTGATACTTGATCTCAATATGCTTCGACTTGTCATGGAACACTGGATTCTCTAACAACTTCAAACAACTCTAGTTGTCACAATGTATACAAGTAGCATCCAACTGGAGATCAAATAAATAAGATCGTAGCTTCTGCAGCCATACTGCCTCACAACTAGTTGAACAAGCTGTGATATACTCTGCTTTAGCTGTACTCAGTGCTACACAGGACTGCTTCCTGCTAAACCAAGAGATCACACCTGATCCCATATTGAAGCAACATCCTGAAGTACTCTTCCTATCGATGGCACTGCCTACCCAATCTAAATCAACATAACCCTATAGTTTAATCCTTTGATTCACATCGTACTTGAGCCCATAATCAATTGTACCCTTTAGGTACCTCAGAATATGCTTTGCAGCAGTCAAGTGAACACTTCTCGGATCTGTCAAGTATTGGCTCAAGGTGTTCACAGCAAAGCAAATGTATGGTATCGTGTTCATCAGGTACATCAATGACCCAATCATCTGACGATACATCGTAGAATCAACCGACTCTGATGAAGCATCACTCAATAGCTTCAGGTTTGATGCCATGGGTGTGGCCATATATTTGCATTCCATCATCCCAAACCTCTTCAGAATCTCTACTGCATACTTCCCTTGTCCAAGGAATATTCCATCTGTACTCTACCACACCTCCATACTTAGAAAGTAATGAGTCATCCCCAAGTCCTTCATTTCGAACTCAGCAGCAAGCTTTCTTTTCGTATCAGCAATCAACCCATCTATACCTGTCACAAATAGATCATCTACATATAGTAGGAGCATCACTGGGTTCCCATCTTCAACCTTGTAGTAAAGGTTGGAATATGATTTACTCTTGGTAAAGCACAAACTGGATAGAAAGCTGTCAATTCTACCATACTAGGTCCCAGGTGCTTGTTTCAAACAATACAAGGCTTTCTTCAATGTACATACATGAGACTCTCTGTCATGTGTCTCAAAACTGAGTGGTTGTTCTACATACACTTCCTCTTTTACTACACCATTCAAGAAGGTAGTCTTGGCATCCATCTGGTGTATCTTCCATTTCATCATTACAGCCAGAGCAAGTACTGATCTGATGGAACTGTATCTGGCTACAGGTGCAAAGGTTTCTTCATAGTCTATTCCTTCTTTCTGAGAGAAACCCCGAGCTACAAATCTTGCCTTATACTTTTCAATGCTACCATCT
>LPNX010631272.1:869951-947299 GCA_001517045.1 Pseudotsuga menziesii
TTTTGATCATAGCATCCTTCCATTCTTTCTGTTTTACTGCTTCTTCATAACTACAAGGTTCTTTATCAATGAAATCACATAGTAAGGCTACATACCCGGAATTTGATCTGGTTCTCTTTCTTTCTCTTTGATTCTTTTCTGGAGCCCCATATCTCTCCACACCTTGGATAAGTTCATGTACCCAAGTAGGTTTCCTCTTATGAGGATTCTTTTCCAGAGGTGGATCTACAGGTCTTTGTGGTTCCTCGAACTCTCGATCTTCTTCTTGAGCTTCTTCATCCATGATTGTATCATGAATTCTGGGTATTTTTGTTTCTGCTTCTTCGGGTTCTTCAATAGGTCTATTTCTATATTTGTTGTAAGATGTTCCTTCATCAAATGTCACATCCCTGCTGATGTCAATATTCTTGTATCCTAGGAAATGGATTATGTAAGCCTTTGAGCTTTCAGAGTATCCCACAAATATGCCCTTCTTTCCTGAAGGATCTAATTTTGTTCTCTTCTCTTTTGGAATGTGTATGTACACGGGACAACCGAATATTCTTAGATGGCTGACTTTTGGTTTCTTTCCAGAGAAGACTTCTTCAGGAGTCTTGTTCCTGAGTACTCTATGTGGATTATGGTTCTGTACATATATTATTGTTCTGGCAGCTTCAACCCAAATATGCATAGGTAGATCTTGATCATGAAGCATAGCTCTTGCAGCTTCCATGATAGTTCTATTCTTCTGTTCCACAATCCCATTTTGTTGTAGATTATAAGGAGTAGACAATTCCCTCTTAATCCCTGATTCTTTACATAGCTCTTTGAATTCTCCACCATTATCTGATCGAAGAGTCTTGATATTCTTTTCAGTATGGTTCTCGATCAAGGCTTTGAATTCCTTGAACTTACTGAATACTTCATCTTTGTTCTTCATAAATTAAATCCATGTCTTTCTAGAAAAATCATCAATAAATAAAACATAGTATGCATACCCGCTTAGTGACTTTGATGACATAGGACCGCATACATCAGAGTGGATGATTTCTAGAATACCTTTGGCTTTGCTTTCAGTGCTAGGAAATGTCTTCTTTGTATGAAGATTCTAGAGTCTAGCTTATATGAAGATTCCCCACTACCTTTTATTGGATATTGGTAGTCATATCCTAGTTTCACCTTGTGAGGTGATTCATATTCTGACAGTCTTACAAAGGATTCCTTGAATCATGTCATATGTTTGGAAGCCCATTGTCTATAAGCCAATCATCACTTCCATGAGTAATGTTACCTGTGAGAGCTGATATCAGAACATATTCATCCTCGCTTGAAGAATCTTCACTTTCATATTTGGATCTCTTTCTGGATGGTTCATCATCCTCTGCAGCATAAGCATGATGTCTTATTTTGTTTCTCTTCTTCTTATGAGAGTGGTTCTTGCTCTTAGGACAATCTTTAGCAAAGTGTCCCTTTTCATCACATGTATAACATCTAAATCTCGATAGATCCTTTCTAGTGTTAGAATGAGGGCTCTTACCTTTGGAGTAATGAGGTTTTCTTCTTCCCTTCTTGGAGTGAACTATGAGGTCTTGATCTTCACTACCCATCTTCTCTTCTTGAGCTGCTATCCAAGCTTCTTCTTGAGAGCACTCTTCCCATAGTCTGCTGAATTTGACTAACTTCTTTCTAGCATAGATTCCTTGGATGAAAGCATCCCATGACCTAGGAAGTCCATTCAAAGCAGTCATCACAATCTCTGCATTTTCCACTTCTTCATCAACAGCTTCTAATTGTTCCTTGATCTAAGAAACCCTTGTGAATTAATATTGGATAGTTTCTGCATTCTGAATCTTCACATTCTTCAGTTGGTTCCTCAGCGTCATCTTTCGATTGATGTTATTTCCTTCAAACAATTTGGTTAGGGCATCAAACATAGCTTTAGGTTTCTTGAGAGAGGACACCTGTGGGATAGGGTGATCCTTAATAGAATCAACAATGATCCTCTTTTCCATAACCATCTTCTTCTTATGTAAGGCCTTTTCCTCATCTCCCTTTGGAACTAGAACCTCCTCATGAATGTAGGAGTCTAATTCATTCTCTTCCAAGACTAGGGAGATCCTATACTTCTAAGCTCAGAAGTTATCATCTCCCTCAAGCTTTTCATCAAGCTTGGTATGATGAGACATCTTAAATGAGAACCTCAAATGGAAATACAAAATATTTTAGATCTTACCAGGTTCAAGATGTCGGATCTAGAACTTGAGCTGAAATCCTATAGAGCTGGTTCAGGAGCAAATTAGGGTTTTTCTTTTCTGGAGTTTTGTTGACCCAAATGTCTTGAAATTTGACCCTAACTTCTATTTTGGGGAGGAGATCAATCCAGGCATGGGCTCACTGAAAAATTGCTCTTCTGTAAAAATCCCTAATTTCCGACAGTAGTGACAGGTCCAAAACTGAAAAACCTCAGAATTGGATTATGTTTCGACAGAAAGATGCACCCTAAGGAGGAGAGTTGTTCCACCTTAATTTTGCTGAAAATCTGAGGAAGGTCCACAAACTAGGAAGCCCTAGTTCCTGCAGCTGCACAGTGTCTTCTTCTCAAGTTAGCTCTGATACCATGTTAGTTTTTCAACATTAAGCTAGCATTATGTTAGGATCTTTACTGAGAGAATAACAAGTACATCAATCAAACACAAGAGACAATGAACACAATGTTTTTGATCAGGGAAACCATAAAGGAGAAAACCCCGCAACTTCCTCAGAGATAGTATCAACACCAAAATAGTAAAATCCCAAAACAGTAAGATGATCTCCCAACAGCAGTAGTATTCTTCTTGTCTAGCCCCAGTGTATTTCCTTTCTCACTAATGCACTACACTTGAGTGAGTGAATGATGTATGTGATAAATACAGAGACTCACTCTCTATTTATATTCTTTCGTTCACTTGAAGTGCACTCAATCATGTTGGCCTTACTTAACAATTACTTACTAGAGCCGACATCTCTATGAGTGTCTAATAACCCTAGTGCCCCAAGATTGTGGGGACTTTAACAATGACTTGACATGACTTATTTACATTATTGATCCTCCTGATTGGAACATTGGGGTGTGAAAACATGACTCAAATACATAATAGATACATCCCAGAATAAACATCGGGTTACAATACATAAGATATATAGAAGAATACATTCCAAAGTTACAAATACATCAACACTTCCCATGATTAAGGCAATCAGGGACTAATGTCCTTAGACTGCAAAGTTTTGAATTAATGTAAATTAATACATTTTAATGGTTGGCTCAGCATCATGAACTGATTTTGGTTGATTAAGTGGTGTGATTGTGTGCAAAGTTGTTAATGAATATTGTTTTAAATTATTATCTATAATTCTATTTCATACATGTGAATCTGCAGTCATTTGGTGTATTGGTATAGTTTAGCAGACGTTTCTAGTTTCTTATGTAGATTGAACAATGAGAAACCTGTGAACATAACTGAAACTAAATAGAACTCAGAACTAAAACTAAACAAAATTGAAGATGTGAATATTGAACCTTGAACAACTGTAAATATACTAGGTGACTACCATATCCTTGTATTCCTCCTATACCAGGAAAGAGTGCTGGGCTCTCAACACAGTGGGACTAATCCCACTCGTAGATCCTCAGGTTAGTATTCGAGTGCAAGGTCGGTCAACAGGGAGGATGTGAATGCCATGAAACTCCCAATAGTTTACACTATCATGTCTCCACCCTTCTATTGGCGAGAGGACGTGACTATAATGTTAACAATCTAGGAAATCTATCCCCATGAATGTAAAATAGAATGCATAAATAATTAAGATATAGTGGAAGCAAAATTCATACATTCAAAGTATTTTAACATGTTCATATTAAATCATAATCATGTATATAGATGCAGAGATAAAACAAACACAGTTGCAAGGATTTTAACACAAGAATACTTATCTTAGAAGAATCTTGTCCTGCAACCAGCTATGTCACTACAACGTTCCACCCAATGATAAGCCATCGTGTCCATCGATCACTTAGCAACACTACCACCCCCAAGCTGGGCATGATTCCACAAGAAATAAGGGGAACACTAGAAAGCTCACACGTAGCCAAGGGTACACAAAACTCATCCATGCCAACATAGTTGGGTTTATCAGGATAGCAGGGGGATGGAAAGGTTGGCTTCTAAGCTAGTGAGCTCAATCCAAAAGCTATGGACACCTGCATCAGAACTAGCCTGACTTCTAAAACATCCACACACACCCAACACAAGGAAGCATTCCCTTCTTTCCTACATAGTCCCTTGGGCTATGCCTTCCCTTCCAATGCTATTCAGGGGGTGTAAAGAAGAAAGCCAACCCTCTAGCTCTATTTGTGAGGCTCCTTCACACACTAGGTTTGTCCAGCAAGCTCAAACCCCATTTCCACACCCAAAGACAGTTCAAAGGACAACAAACAGTGTGCACACAACAACAACAATTATCGACTGAAGGAAAATCACCACAGAGACCAAAATTGGGTATGGAAATTGGGTAGAAACAACTCAAGCTAAGCAACTCAAATTCCAGAGTCATTTATGGCCCTAACATGGCCAAAACGACTTCAACAACACCCAAAATTCATGGTTTGGTTCTCCCACTCATTGGGAAACACTAAACAAGAAAATTCCCCACAGTGGGCATGTGGTAATGGCACCAAAACATGCAGCAAAGATCTCAACCACTAGAATCTAACAAAAACACTTCACAACCATGGTAAAAACACATGAAACTAAAAAATCATGAGTGGAAAATGTACTGGAAGCTCCAAAAACATGAGGAAAACCAACCCAATCCCTGGCATTACAAAAACGACCTCCCATCCATGGGAAAATGAAGCCAACAACATGATTTATTACAATATATACATCATATACATTTAATGAAAACAGAGTCAAAACTGGGGTGTTACATTCCCCTCCCCCTTAAATAGCACTGTCCTCATTGCTTACAAAATTGAACAAAAATGATACATTAGCATCACCTTAGTGCTCTGCAGAGTTGAACAAAAATGGATGTGCCAATTGCATGGCATCCTCTGGTTCCCACGTAGCCTCTTCAAGACCGTAATGCTCCCAATTGCACCTTTACTTGCCCTATGGTTCGGTTCCGGAGCATTGTGACTTTCATGTCGAGGATGTGCATTGGCTCGATTTGGAACTCTCCCTTGGGTTCCACCTAAATCACATCCCAATTTATCACATGGTTAGGATCATGTACATATTTCATAAGCAAAGAAACATGAAAAACATTATGATCTCTAGTGCTAGTAGACAATGCAATTCTATATGCAACTGGCCCTATTCTTTCAAGCACTTTGAACGACCCACAATATCTAGGTGACAGCTTGGCACAACTTCCAATCTTCAAGGAACTCTTCTTTTCCCTCACTTTGAGGTAAAGATGATCCCCAACACTAAACTCTCTTTTCACCCTATGCTTATCCACATAGCTATTCTATCTATCTCGAGCTGCTTTCATATTTTACCTAATCTCTACAACCTCTTGCTCCATTTCCTTGAGCAATTTTGGCCCAACAACAACCTTATTCATTGGATTATCCCATCTCACTAGTGTCCTACACCTTCTGCATACAAAACTTCATAAAGACTCATCCCTAATGATGCTTGCTGTCCATTGTTATATGCAAACTCGACCAAGTGTAAGTAATATTCCCACTTGGTTGGTTTGTCCATCAAATACATGTGAAGCATGTATTAAAGCACTTGATTTACTCTCTTTGTCTACCCATTATTTTGAGGATGGTAGGCAGTGCTGAAGTTCAACTTTGTACCCAAATTTGCAAATAACTCCTTCAAAAAATTGGAAGTGAACTTGACATGTCTCTCAGAGACTATTGCCTTAGGAAATCCATGCAATTTGAAAATATCCTTCATGAATATTTTTGCAATGTCATCAGTCTTACGTGTAGACTTAACCGGTATAAAATGTGTTGCCTTTGTCAACTTGTCCACCACAACCATGATGGAATCATTTTGTCTCCAAGTCATTGGCAATCTTGTAATAAACTCCATGGAAATAACTTCCCATTTCCATTCTGGAACTGGCAAAGGATGCAACAAACCTACTGGGTGTTGATGTTCAACCTTCACCTGCTGACATTTCATGCACCTTGAAAGATATTCATCCATGTCCTTTTACATTCCTGGCCAGAAATACTACTTTTTGGTTGTAGTAATTGTCTTCTGATATCCTGGGTGAACAAAATATGAAGCTTGGTGGATCTCATTCATAACCATTCTCCTCAGATCTGCTATATTTGGAATATAGACTCTGTTCTTATAAGTAAGAAGTCAATCTTCTTTCAATTTATATCCCTCATACATGTTGGGTGTTATAACATCTAGATTAATTCACCTAATATTTAATTATCAACCGGGTTTGGTAGGCTTAGAGTTGATACAAAATATATGCGAAGGTAGAGAGTGTCGTGTAAATATTTTAACAAAAAAAAGATTGAAAGATCTTTCAAAATGAAAAACTGAGTCAAACTCTTGAGAATTCAATTATTAAAGTAATTAAACCGAAACAAAATACTAAACTAAACAATAAATAATTTATTTCATAAGCAAGTAACTTTAAATTGGAAAAATATACTATCGACAACTAATATTTGAATGAGAAACTATGATGCAAGGAAGACCTAATTCATAAATAAGTAGAAAATTTAGTAAAGAAAACCTAATAAAAAGAAACAAGTAGAAAACTTAATAAAGAAAACTTAATAGAAAGAAACAAGTAGAAAACTTAATACATAAAACTTAATAGAAAGAAGCAAGTAGAAAACTTAATAGAAATATCTTTGAATTATGTCCTACAAGTCTCTTTCATTAATCACACAATGAAAAAGGAACAACCTAAAAACATGCTAAAGATAACACACACAATACTGAATTTTACATGCAAACAGATAAATTAGTCCAAAGGCATGAAAACAATACAACAATAAAAAGAATCAGATACAAACTCAAGAAACAAAACATGAAATAGCTCAAAACATATGTAAGAGAAAAAGAAATAAGATAACTTTTAATAAAAAATATAAAACAATCCAATTTAACTTTAATATAAAATAAAACTATCCTTTAACTATTACAGTCAAAGCATACTTCAAATACTAAAGAAACGGAACTAAAAACAATCTCAAAACACATTAAAAACACTAAAAACAAAATAGTGGGCTGAATAACAGACTGAACTGTGGGTCTGAATATTAATCTTGTCTATTGATCTAGGAACAAAGAATCAATCTCATCAATAATTAATCAACAAATAACTCATGAAATGGTGTAATTGGTCTACAAAATAGTAGCCGCTCTGTATATTCAATAAACAATGAATAATTACAATTACAATGACATGCTACAAGCATGAATGAAGAGACAATTCAAATTCCTTAGGAGGTCATTCTAATTGAATGAGCGAGTCTAGATTAACTGAATGTAAGCCATGGTCCACACTCAGTTAACCATTGATCAAAACCCTAATTGACTCAACTAACCCTAACTGACGTCAGAGTGCAATAAATTACTGAGTCTCAACTGAAAGAGATCAGACACATGTCACAGCTCACCAACCATCAAGAGGTAGAGCTACACTGACTCCAATGAACCCCGATGAGGTTAACTGAAGTTGAACTACACATCAAAAGTTGGTGGAGGCACCCCTGTTGACTCTAGTTCATTAAATAATCATTAAATAATATATTTAATGAGAGGAGGTGCCTTAACTGATTTGTTTAACTAATTGTAACCACCAGTTCTCAATTAGGGGCATTAATATCACTTAGATCACCCCCGGATTGCTTTAGTTAGCCTCCCCAAATGTAGGAGAAGGCTAAGTTAGCCTCCTTTACTGAAGGTATCCATGGGTGAGACTAGATGATGACATTTAATGCTCCACTGATGTCAATTAATGTCAATAATACTTAGGATAGTGGTTTAACTAGGACAATTTGACAAAAAACAGTGTGTATGGTGGTAAATGTCTCCAACACCCCCCCTTAAGCTATACTCAGGAAGATTTAGTAAACATAAATGCATAAAAATTCTAGGTCCCTGGCAACTAAGGCCATAGGTCACCCTGTACAATAAAGTAACTTCCTAATATAGCCAAGGAAACGGGGAAAACCTCATGGGTAAAATACCCTCCCTCAAACTAAGTAGTAAATCAAGAATTGGTTCTTCTATGCAGTAGCATCCTAATACTGTGCATGTGAACCTATGAATCCAAACTAAATGAATATGTCTGGAGGAATCTTCCACTTTGGAAGAAGAAAAACGCACTCAACTGAATCAGAAATATAAACAGTTGCATGGTGAAAACTAAACCCATGTAGAGTATCTGAAATCATCTGAAGAGAAAGCAAAGGTTCTTGAGGATTTGAACCATGTGTGGAACACTCAATAAAATGATATGTTGCAGCCTTGAACAGAAAACCATGAGTGATAAAAGTAGCCCCAAATATTAGGAGCAAGTGTCCAAGCACATGCAGAATGTCTTCCTCTTTACTAGTTCTATGAGGAGATGAGCATGTGACGAAAGGTAGAGAAGCCCTGGGACTCTGGAGAGTGAATGATTGAACTCAATAATCTGATATAGCTTCATAAATAGCTAATGATTCACAAAATAAAATATCAGCAACCTCATAAGAGGAAACTAACACCAAATCGCCAGCAGCAAACTTGAAGAAGAACTGCAGTACTTGATTTTTCATACCGGAATTGGTGAGAGCAGCTACAAGCATGACTGAAATCTCTTGGATTTTAAAATATGAAACAGATAATATCAGATCAGAAATTAAATCAGATCTAAATAAGTTCACAACAGATCCAAAACTGTGAAATGAAATGAAATCCCCAGTAGCAGTTTCGAAGGAGACTTGTGATACTTGTTTCTTCACACTGTTGATGAGAATAACTACAAGCAGTACTGAAGGTTTATGAACCTAAAATTTTGAAGCAATAAATATCATATAAGATCCAAATAAGATCATATCATATCCAGTAAGGTTCATATCAGATCCAAAATTATGGCCAACCAAGACGGTGGATGCACAGTTGTCTTTTTCTTCAAAATTCTGAGTTTTGGTGCATGCAATCCTGCAGGATTTTGTTGGAAGATATAGATCATGGGGAGCGAATGTGTTACACTTATAATATGATATTTCTTCCAAAATATCCAATTTTTTACATATTTGCACACCAGCAGCAACATTCGACGGAGAAAAATCAAATTTCTCTTCACTTTTGGAAGGAATTACTGGTAAATTTTACACAGAATTCAAAGGAAAATCATCGGTGAATGTTTGCATGGAAGTGCAATAGTATTTTTCTTCAATATCAGAGATTCAAATGTCTTCTTCTATTTTAGAAATATGACAATATGAGATATCAGAGATCTCATGAACTTCTGGACCATCAGGAGAAGGAGTCACTGCATGGAGACTTTCTTCAATTTGAATTGAATGTCTAGAAGATTCTACTTCATCTTCATCTTGAACAACTTCATCAGAGAGAGTAGAGGCTGAGAATTTTAAGTAAAGAAATCTTGTGGTGTTGTATGTGATCTCCAAAGTGATATTATGATCCTCATTATGCTTGCAAAAGGTTCTGTCCAATTTTGTCCATAGATCCTTTGGGTATTCAGCAGAACCAATAAGGTAGCACAAGCTAGGAGAACGGGCCAAACATATTGCTCCAAAAGATCTATCACCATCATTTAGAAAGTCATTTTCATTCTCATAAGACTCTTTTCCAATTCCAATAGACACCTCATAGAGACCTCGTCTCTTCAGAGATGCAGTCATCTTCAACTTCCATTTTGAATAGCTTGTGAATGGGGTGAGAAGAGGGACTGATCAGTCCATTCAAATTTGTACCTGTTAAAACCTGCAAATCACAACAACAAGGGCATTGTAAGGTCGGACAGCCTACACATTTTAGGATTTCATCACACCCAGCATAGTCAATCAAGCAAGCTTGATCAACAAGTTATTTACTTGGGGTATTAAGCGGTAATCCTTGGCTTCTGGTGTAGTGCTGGATTTTTGATCTATTGCTCAAATTTCGTGGAGAAATCTGTCAAAAAGTTTGTTTTTGAGAGATAGATATTCATCCCACCATAAGATCTGATACCATATTAATATTGTCTATTGTTATAGGAAAAAATAATCAATCTCATCAAGAATTAATCAACAAATAACTCATGAAATGGTGTAATCGGTCTACAGAATAGTAGCCTCTTTGTATACTCAATAAACAATGAATAATTACAATTACAATGACATGCTACAAGCATGAATGAAGAGACATTTTGAATTCCTTAGGAGGTCATTTGAATTGAATGAGTGAGTCTAGCTTAACTGACTATAAACCATGGTCCACACTCAGTTAGCCACTGATCAAAACCTTAATTGATTCAACTAACCCTCACTGAAGTTAGAGTGTAATAAATGATTGAGTCTCAACTGAAAGAGATCATACACATGTCATAGCTCACCAACCATCAAGAGGTAGTGCTACATTAACTCCAATGAACCTCGATGAGGTTAACTGAAGTTGAAATACACATCAAAAGTTGGTGGAGGCGCCCCTGTTGACTCCAGTTCATTAAATAATCATTAAATATTATATTTAATGAGAGGAGGCACCTTAACTGACTTGTTTAACTGATTGTAACCACCAGTTAGCAATTAGGTGCATTAATATCACTCAGATCACCCTTGGAGTGCTCTAGTTAGCCTCTCTGAATGTAGGAGAAGGCTAAGTTAGCCTCCTTTACTGAAGGTATGCGTACGATGAGACTGGATGATGACATTTAATGCTCCACTTATGTCAATTAATGTCAATAATATTTAGGATAGTGGTTTAACTAGGCCAGTTTGACCAAAAAGAGTGTGTATGGTGGTAAATGTCTCCAACACTAAAAGGGGTGATTGAATGACAGTTTTAACAGGTTGTCCAAATGACATTTTGCAGAGTTAAAATGAAAGAAATTAACCTAAATTAGCTAACCTTTAGTTGAATTCATGCATATGTAAATCTAATGTATAAAGGCAATAAGTAAACCTACTTATTTAGAAAACTTGACAGTGAAATAAACTTAACAAAATTCATGAAAATAAAGAGATCATTGCATATTAATAAACAAACTCAACTTTAAATTGCATAAAATTGAAACATAAAGGAAATAAACAGAACTGAAATTCTATTTTATCTAATTGCACATACTGAACAATAAAATGGAAATGAATGACTAAAATCAAATGGAAAGCAAACTATGTGTGCAATCTAGTTATTTAATTTTGCAAATAAAATGCATTACAGGAAGCAAATGAAATAATAAAACTAACAGGAAACAAAGATAACTACAACAGAAAAGATGAAAGAAATAAACAAGAAAAGGGAAGAAACCTATGGTTGATGAGGGGCCCTCTCAGTAATCAGGGGTGATTCCTAGCTAACGCTTACAAAAACACAATCATAAACAACAAAGCAAACATCTCTTTATTTAAATGATGGAAAAAAATACAGAATTCTTCTCCAAAAATGGTAGTCTAACAAATGAAATGATCAACTTCTAACTCTACACAAGGAGGTCTTTATATACAGTGTTTAAAGACATGAGCAAGTCGACCCTTTAGTGGTAGACTGCTCTCTACATTTAGTCAATCCATAAAGGAGTTTGACTACTCTAACTCCAATGCATGGGATCTTCCTTCTTCAACGTGCGTCGGCTCTCTTCATTGGACGGTGTAACACGCAGGCTCCCTCTCCATTGCAAATGATTCTCAGATGTGGCACATGGCTACTTCTTCAATGTGGTTGGTTCTCTTCAGCATGCGTGATGTGGTGCACAACTCCTTCCTTAGCGCTACAGGTGTACTGGTGGCAAGAAGAGGAGAGCACACGGAGGCGAGTCTTCTAGAACGCGGGATAATACATCAACCCAATGCATGGACTATTGGTGAGGTGTTGACGAAGGAGGTTGCAGGATGGTGGATCATCTATAATGGGAGCTTCATTACCTGGATGCATGGACAGTAAACTGTTTGCAAGCTATTTCAATTGTTTTAATGCCTGAAATCAAATCTCAATGGCACGCAATTTGGTTAGCGATCTGGACGGAAATCTGAATAACAAGCTAGACCATGAGATAGATATGCTGGGAACAGATCTAGAATGAATGAAATGTCTGTTTGCTGGTGCGCTTCAGGACTATGGTCTATAGTAACATGTTTTAACACCTACAAAACTACCAACGAATATCACGTAGCGAGTTGGATGATGGGTTCGACATGTTGTGTGCATGGCTAGTTGAATGTGTGCTTGTTGTTAATCTCTCAAAAAGATTATATAATCTGCAAACAAATATGCATATAAATTAATATATCAAATGTGCTTCAAATAATATTAATTTGAATCAATAAAATCATAAAATGATAATAATAAATGGATTTTATATAAACCTTAAATTCATACATACCTGGGCTCAATAGTGATATGCATGACATAAAATATGCAAAAAGATAATAAAAAATATGTTTAAATGAGTAATTTAACTGCCAAAAATGATAACAAATCTAGGATCAACATTCCCCCAAATCGGAGACACGACAAGTCCCAATGAGAAGAAAGAAAGATAACAAATCACACCGTCATAGCGAATTTTGAAATGTGAGCCAACAACAGGAAAATACATAAATGAGTAATTTCATAAGGTTTAAATTAAATCAACCATGTCCAAAGTAAAACTTTGGACAAGTTGAACATATGACATGAAAGGTATAAATTGCATTTACAATAAGATTGATTAACAAGAAAATTGGTCATTTGATAGTTTAGATGCATGATTAGGTAAGAGGACAAGGTTGTCAATAATGAAATGATAAGAAAATTTTCTAAGCATCCACATGAAGGTAAAAACTTATTTGCCCAAAAAAAATAATTTGGTTAGCAAATTTTATTCATAAGTTCTATGATATCACAATTTTTTATTCAGATCTTCATTTGGACCTTCATTCTATCTTTTATATAGCTCTCCATATTGATTTTGCTGTAAAAATATGCTTCATGTTATAACCAAGTTCCACTGCTTATATTATCATGAAAACACTTATCATTTTACAAAGATAAATAGATCTATCATACATAATGAAAAGTAAAAACAATCTAATTTTTCCCAATCCTTCCCCCCAAACAAAATATATGGCATGTCCTCAAGCCATAGAAGAGAGAAGAATTGATTGTTCCAAAAAATAAAAATTAAAGATTTCTATCATGTTGTTTATTAGTTTGTAAGAAAAAAAGCTAATCAGTAAATGGAAATGATTCAGATATGTATATTCATGAAAAATATAACAGTGCTTAGAAAGACTGCTTGAATGATAATAACTTAACCAAAATAATGCCACGGGAAAAGCTAGTCATCTATGCCTTATTTTAAAGATATCTTGTCATCACAAAATATTTAAGTTTACCTTGGAGTATGTGATATTTACAGCTATGGTTCTCATGTCTAGGATCATGACATCCTAGGTATTTGTTGAATTAGATGGGCAAGGTCAAGACCAACTTACAACCATTCTCAAAAAACATGTTAAACAATTGTCCGTGACATGTTTATTCATAAATTCTAAAAAATTTCCTTTATATTATCATTGTTTTGTGAATTATGCGCACAATAGTGCATTAACCAGATTTCTTGTACCAGGTATTTTCCTGCTGCCAACATGACTATTAAGTACCCCAACGGGTTTACCTTGGTACCATGCAAGTATAGTCCCACTTCCAATGACCTTGTTCAGTACCCTGACGTGGTTACTTGCATTTATCAAGCTTTCGTGTTTTAAGTTTTTACTTAGCATTGACCCCCTGCCAGTAGGCTTGTTTAGTACCCCAACGGGTTTGCTTTCTATAATGATATTAAATATATGGAAGTCGATTGGTACTAGAGCATGTTAAGTCCTACTAAACACATAATTCATTTTTTGTAAAATAAACTTATAAGTAATTTCATAATGGCCTTAACCATAGATCATGTCAAAAGAGAATAATTTAAAGCCGTTCTTTAACCTTATAGCCCTTCTTCATAAAATAAAAGTAATGTCCCCCACAGACAAAAATTCCACTTACTCACGAGTTATCACCAAAATACATGAGAGACAAGTTTTGATAACAAGCATAGGATGAACTAGTAATCCATAGGTGTAAGATGAGAGTGTGAAAAATATCATAATGAAGGTAGTTCTATCAAGCAAGTGTTCAAAAGAGAAAAGCATAAATATACATGTGTGAATCAAAATACCAAAAACCATATGAATCATAGAAGAGCTGGTTAAGAATGATATACAAAGGATTGTAAATTTTTTTCACTATAAGCTGAAAATTTCAAAAGTACCCTAAGAAAGGTTAAGATACACGATGAGTGTTTTAACATACCTCCTTTTTCTAACTAATACTCCATGAGATGATTATAGAGATAAAGTACTTGTAATCAACTGCTAAACCGCTTGTTAGATGATTGAATTTATTGATAAAAACATATATAACATTATAGAAAGAAAAAGAGTCCCGTGTAAACAATATGTTAAAATAAATTTTATTTATTCAGAAAAGAAAACACATATTTACATATATACAAGTGATAATAACCCCAAAAAACCATTTTTAAGGATCGGGAGGAGGAGGAATAACTTCCCCTTCAACCAATTCCATTTCATTCTACTGCAAAATATTCTGTATGAAATCCTGTTTAGATGTTGGTTGGTGATAAATTTTAAGTATGTGTCCATTTACTACAAAATAAATTTGTGAGCCATCAACTGTCTTAACTTTTACTAACCCATTGTCAAAACCTGTAACTACTTCATATGGGCCCATCCAATTGGTAGTTAACTTTCCTTTGAAAATTTTAAACCACAAGTCGAATAAAAAATCCCAATCTCCAGTATTAAATTGATTCTGATTAGTAAATTTATCATGCCATGTCTTTCATAGATTCTGTATTAGCATGGTTCTTTGGAGTGCATCTTGTTTGATTTCTCCTAACTCATTATTCACTAATATTCGTTGTTTCTATGCTTCATCCAAATGCATGCCTAATTGTGTTGCCATATGAAAGGTGTTAACTTGAAATTCAATAGGTAAAAGGAATTATTTTCCATACACTAACTCATAGGGGGTATGTCTGGTAGTGTTTCTCCATGTTATCCTATAGCCCCATAAAGCCTCCAGAAGTCTATCTGCCCAATCCTTATGATGTAAGTGAATGGTTTTAGTTAAAATGGCTTCTAAAACTTTGTTGGTTGATTCTACCTGACCATTATCCTAAGGGTGATAAGGTGAAGACTTGCAATGTCGAATGCCATATTTCGTAGTAAGTTCTTTCATTAATTTAGAAGTAAATTGAGTACCTTGATATGTGACAATTTCTCTAGGCACACCAAACTAGGTAAATATTTCTTCATATATAAATTCTACCACTGATTTCTCTGTGGCCCTAAACAAAGCTTTAGATTCTACCCATTTGGTGACATAGTCTGTGCAAACTAGGATATACTTCTTTTTTCAAGACATGGGAGAAATTGGTCCTACAAAATCAAGAGCCCATTTCTCAAAGGTTCAATCATAACTTGGGGTTGTACGGGAATCTGATCAGATGACGTAGGTCTACCCATTCTTTGGAAATTATCACATCCTTTGACATATTTGGAAGCATCCTTAAAAATGCTTGGCCAATAATAACCAGAATGTAATACTTTGTATGTTGTCCTCTTATCATAAAAATATCCTCCACATGTTCCATCATGGCATGCATGGAGAATGTCCATCATTTCATCCTCCCGCGCACATCATCGAATAATAATATCTAGACCAGTGTGGAAGAGATCATTATCCACCCAAGAATAATTGGAACTATGAACTATAATACGACGCTTCTCATGAGGGGACAAATGGTTTGGTATTTTCCCAGTTGCTAAATAATGGGCAATATCTGTGAACCAAGGGGTATGAATAAATACAGCAAATAGATGTTCATAAGGAAAAGTGTCGTCAACCAGTTTAGTATTGTCTTCAAGTTTAATATGGGAAAGGAAATATGCTACCAGATTTTCTTCACCGGGTCGGTCAATGACGGTAATGTTAAACTCTTGCAATAGAAGAAGCCACTGGGTCACTCTCCAATTGGTAATTGGTTTATTCATTATAAATCTAATGGTGGAGTGATTGGTATGCAAAAAACTTCATAACCTGTAATGTAATGGAAAAATTTATTAATAGAATAAACTATTGCCAAAAATTATTTTTTAGTAACAGTGTAATTAAGTTAGACATGAGTCAAAATTTTGCTAATAAAATAAATGGCATAAGGTGCTTTTCCCTCTTTTTGGCCGAGGACTCCTCCTATGGTTGTATCAGAGGCATCGGTGGATATATGAAAAGGAAGGGACCAATCGGGACCCCTGAGTATTGGTGCCACCAATAGCTTAGATTTTAGAATTTCAAAAGAACTTTGACAAGATTTTGTCCACTGAAATTATACATCCTTTGTAATCAATTTAAACATTGGTGCAACTATTTCAGTGAAATTTTCAATATAGCAGTTGTAATAGCCTGCATGACCAAGAAATATTCTTACCTCTTTTTGAGTTTTTGGAAGGGGAAAGCCAACAATGACTTCGATATTAGCAGGATCTACCTTAATTCCTTGGGAGGAAACATGGTGTCCGAAAAGTATACCTTTTGTCAGTAACATTTTACATTTTTCATCACTAACAGGTAAATTCATTTCTTGACATCGAATCAGGACCTTTTAGAGATTAGTAAGGGCTTCTTGGAAGGTATTGTCATAGGCTATAAAATCATCCATGTATACCTTCACACAGGAATGTATAAGATTGAAAAAGATTCCTAAGACTGCTCGTTGAAAAGTGGCAGGTGCATTACATATGACAAATGACAAAACTCTATATGAGTATGTTCCCCAAGGGTATGTAAAAGAAGTCTTGTCTTGATCTTTCAGTGCTATTAAAATCTAGTTGTAACCACTATATCCATCAAGAAAGGAAAAATATTGGTTACATGATAGGGTATCTAATACTTTATCAATAAAGGGTAAAGGAAAGTAGTCTTTGATTGTGGCTTTGTTTAACTCCCTAAAATCAACACAAATGGGCCATTTCTCTGTGAATTTCTTTGGAACTACCATTAAAGGAGAAACCCATTTACTATAAGAAATAGGATAGATGAAACCAGCAGTAAGGAGTTTTTGTAATTCTTCTTTTACGATATCCTTTAGAGCAGGATTCATCCTCCTTTACGACTGCCTGATAAGTGAAATGTTTGGATCCATATAAATATGGTGAATGCAGGTATCAGGGTTTATACCCCTCATATCGGTGTATTCCCATGCAAATTCTCTAGCCTTTTTTTAAGGACTTTAAGAAACTATGCTTGTTGGTTTTCACTTAACCCTGCATTTATATGCATAAATTTTTTAGGGACAACCTCGCAAGGTATGGTATAGGGTATTGTATGATCTTAAATCCTGAAGACACAAGGTGTCTCCATAAACATTGAGAGATCCATATTCTCTTGAATAAACAAAGTGGTTTAATACATTCTCACTGGTCTGCTCCTGAAGTGCCAAGGAAAAATCACTAGGGAGAGAGAGGTCATCAAATTATTCATCCTCGAAAGAACAATTTAGCCACCATTATTTTTCAGTTATTAGTTGTGCTGGGGGGTATAAAATAAGTCTTTATGTAGACAACCCATTGGAAATAGTCATCTCTCCATCCCTACATCCTATAAAAGCATTTGCGGTAGCTAACCATGGTCTCCCCATGAAAATAGGATGCCATTTATAATGATCCTTTGATTTTATGACCATAAATTTGACAAGGTATTCCCATGAGGCTATTGATATGACAATGTCATCCAAGACTACAACAAGTTTTCCCGTAGTATGGTATGCCATTTCTAGGATGGAAGGGGTAGGTTGGAGAAATTGTCCAAACTATAAAACTTCTAAAACTATGGTGGTTATAATGTTAATAGTGTATCCTAAATTGATTAATGTATTTTCTATGGCGGTGTTGTTTATAATTACAATCACTACTAGGGCTCCTGGTTTTGTATATTTTGCAATCCAAGACTGATCTGTCATACATTCATACATCTCTCCTATAACATGAATTGTGAGAGGTTATTCTTGCTTCTTCCCTGGATGTTTAATACATAAATCCTTTATTACCTTGTTTTATATTGGTATGTCCTTGATAGCTTGTAATAGAGGAATTTTGACACATATATTCTTTAATTCATTCAAAATGTTATACTCTGAATGAACTACAGGTTTTTCTATCACTAGTCTTTCCGGGAATGAAGGAACTCTTTTCTCCTGAATAGTTTCTTGCGAAGGATGGGTGTGTACTGGAAACTTTGGAATGTTCATATCCTACAAAATGACATCATTAATGGTTTCATTTGAATCCTCTTCTTCTTCACTCTCTTTATGAATGACGACTGGTGACTTGAGTTTATCATTCACAACTCTTCTATATTGTAATTGAATCTCATGTACAAGTACAGTTGAAATAAGATATGATGGAAGAGTTTGTAACTCAATTTTTTTAAGATCTTGAGTTGGTTTATTATTTGGGTTAGGTATTGGTTGTGTAGGTAATAATGTGGGTTGATGAGGATTTATGTTCTGGAAGTGATGAGGTTGTTATATAATGAAAGAAACTGGAGGCACAAATCTAGACAAAATTTGCTGCAAATTTGTTTGATGATAAGGATAAGGATGATTAGGTGTAGGGACAGGTTGTGACTGAGGATATGTTTTTCCTCTCCACCCTTGTGACCAATATTTTTTTTGTGGAAATTGAGGAGGAGGGTACTGGGGTGGTGAATTATTCCAACTTGAATTGTTCCATTATTGAGGTGGTTGATATGGAGGATAATAGAGTGGAGGTTGTGGTGGAAATTTCTAATATGCTGGTTGGTCTCTAGGTTTCCAAGGAGGCCTCCTAGATGTTTCAGCTACATCCCCACTCTTATAGATGGCTTGTAACTTAGGAAAGGATGTGCAGTTATCTATTGGATGCTCTTCTGTACAGATGTGACATACAGAGATGTTGTTTAATGGACATTCCTTTTGGGGATGTTTGGTCCTACATATTGGACAAAAAATACTCATTGTTTCTTGTTATTCATCTTGTATTTTCTTATCTTGTAAAGCATCTAGTTGAGAACCCATTGCTCCAAAGATATGAGTTTTGAAATTCTCCAATAGGTTTCCTAACTCCACCTGGACTAGGAATGTTTCCTCTTACATTTCTATTATAAGGATATCAAAAGTTTTTCCCAAATCCCCCTTTACTTCTAGAATAATTTTTACACATCTCACTAATGTGTGTAATGGTTTTGTGAGAAATATCGCTAGCTTCCATGATTTTAAGACTTTCTAACAAGTCCTTGGAGAACCCATTAAGAAAAAGTGTATGCTTTGCATCTTCTCAGAGGTCATTAAATTTTGATTTATGTAATGTATAAATGAACCTTCCGAGATAATATTCTAGGCTCTCATCTTCAAATTGTTGCATCTTGAATATATCATGTCGAGAGTCCTTAGGTTTGCAATACTCTTGATATTTTCACAAGAAGGAGGTTTTCATATCATCCCAAGTCCTGATAGTGAATTCACCTAATCCCATGAACCATCTCAAGGCGGAATATTTTATTGTAGTGAGAAAGAGTTTTAATTTATGAGCTTCTTGTAGATAATTATAGCTCCTACAAAGGATATCGAACTCAAACAAGAATGTATCCAGGTCCTCATTATTTTTTCCATAAAAAGTAGATAAGGAGGAAGGAGGGATGTTCTTCATATTTACATCCTGTATAGTGTCTAAAATAGGGAACCCAAAGGTAGCCTTAGTTCATTTTCCCCCTTCTCCTTCTTCATTTATAACTTCATCATGATCTTCGTTCTATTCCTATCTCTCCATATAGGATAGGTTTTTAACATAAATATACCTAGGAGGATCCTTTCGAGGTGACAATGGGGCATCCTAATGTTCTTTTTCGGGAGATATATTCCTCTGATCAACCGTGTTTTTATTGAATCCTAGAAGGATAGTAGGTTCTACTGTGGAAGTTTCAATTTGTGAGATGACTAGATCTACGGAGGTTCCAAAGTGAGATTTTACTTGGGAAGGATCAACAAAGTAAATGAAATTTGGATCTCCTACTAGTGAAAAGTTTGTATTATTTGGATTCAAGACTAGTGGAGGGTTAGAGATTTCTAGTGGTTGGTCTTCTTGAGTTTCCTCAGAAATGAGGTCCTTAGGATCTCCTACCAATGTTCCTTCTCCTTCTATGGATTCCTTGTTAATATCTCCTGAGAGAAACTTCTTAGGTTTCTGGGTAGAACTACTTCTTATAGGCATGTTTTGATACCTTTCTGCTGAGTTAGTAGTTGGGGTATTACAACCCCTGTGAAAGTTAGTAGGAATTTCAATAAGTTTTCCTGTTTTAACAAATCTACCTCGAGGATCTCTAATTCTTCTCATGAAAAGCGTTTAAACAAAATAAAACCTATGCTGCTACTATTGTGGGATTTGGGGTACCTATTATAACAGATGTGCAGGTTCTTACCTCTCATCTTACTACTCCCCCGCCACCAGCCTATTGCTAAGATTCATATAGAATTCTATCTATTCTACCTTACAGAACAACTACCTAGCAACTATTAAATTGAACACATAGTTCTGTGGACAAGCAAACAACTCACAGGATAGATCACATAATTTACTTAGTTATTGAAGAATGAAACAGTGCAAAAATGGCTTGTAGCTGTGAATGATTTTCATTAATCAAAGAGTAATTAGATAGATAATTACAATGAAGTACAATGGATTTAATAGCCACAAGCAATTCAAATCCACATGAGGAAATTCAAATTGATTAGACTCTATTTGACTGTAGGTAACTAAGACCTTGTCTAAATCACTATCAGAAGACTCAATATTTAACTGACCTTGTCTAAACCATAACCAGAGTTCATTGGAGTTCTAAAACACAATTCAAGTGTTACATTCAGTGTTGACTAAGGCTAACTAACTATGGTAGGTGAGAAATGTGCCCCTCCTGAGTTCAGTCAAGTCAACCTAGCACTAAATGAATGTAGAGGACTAGAACTGAATGTAACTGACTCCTAACTTAGCTTGACTAGTCATTAACTGAACTGAATTGGCCTTGGTTGGTTTTGGCACTCCCAGTGGCTCCTAAATTGTAGGGGTTGGTCTAGGAGGCTCCTAAACTGATGCAATTAAGTGCAATCAGTGGCAGTAAGCCTCAATTAGTGTTCCCCATGTTAGTTTTTCATCACATTAAGCTAGCATTAAGATCTTAAGATATTTTCACTAAGAGAATAACAAGTACAACAATAAAACATAAGCACATCACAAGAGACAAGAGACACAAAGAGTTTTCCTAGGGGAAACCATAAAGGAGAAAACCCCGCAACTTCCTCTAAGATAGAATCAACACCAAAACAGTAAGAGATCTCCCAAAACAACAGTAGTCTTCTGTTTTCTATCTAGTCCCAAAATTTCCTTCTTTAGAAGTGCGCCACACTTGGGAGAGCAAGTGATGTATTTCACAAGTGATAAATAGAGAGACTGTCACTCTCTATTTATATTCATCCGTTCACTTGAATTGCCTTTTCACACGTAGGCTCAACCTAATAATTACTACTCGAGCCTACACCTTAATTAGTGTATAATAATTCAAGTGCCCCAAAACTGTGGGGACTTACCTAATGACTTGACATGACTTGTTTACATTATTAATATTCCTGATCAGAACATCGGCACATGATCACACGACTCAAATACATAATATAAACATACCGGAATAAACATCGGGTTACAATACATAAGATACATAGAAGAATACATTCCGAAGTTACATATACATCAACACTCCCTCTTAACTAGGAAGGTATTCTTTCGACACAATTTTCACCACTGCTCTTCTTCTCTGTATCAGCTGGATCATCTCATCTTCAAGTCATCTTCATTAGATCTGGATCATCTCTTGATCTGGATCAACATAGAACATCATCACTGGATCTGGATCAACATAAACATCATCACTGGATCTGGATCATCTCTCAATCTGGATCAACATAAACATCATCACTGGATCTGGATCATCTCTCGATCTAGATCAACATAAAACATCATCACTGGATCTAGATCATCTCTCGATCTGGATCAACATAAAACATCATCACCGGATCTGGATCAACATAAAACATCATCACTGGATCTGGATCATCTCTTGATCAGGATCATCACTGCTGGATCATCATTACTGGATCTGGATCATCACTCAATCTGGATCAACACTGGTGATATCTCATGATTCTTCTCATCATAGGAAGTTCTACAGAGCCAGCCCTTTTTCATGCTGGTTGTAGGCCTACCCTCATGTAGGTCTTCGCCCAGCACTTACATCTGACCTGCTCGTCAGACAGGCATGCCCAGCACTCACATCTGATCATGTAGTAAACTACAATCCCATCAGAAAGGCCCAACACTCACATTCACTAGTATGACAGGACACACCTACTATCTTCTGTGAAATGGCTCAGTACTTACAACCACTAGCATGATAGGACACACCTACTATCATCTGTGGAAAGGCACAACGCTCACATCCACCAGCATGGTAGGACACACCTACTACCATCTGTGGAAAGGCTCAGCACTTACAACCACCAGCATGGTAGGACACACCTACTACCATCTGTGGAAAGGCTCAGCACTTACAATCACCAGCATGGTAGGACACACCTAATACCATCTGTGAAAATGCATTTCACTTACAGTCATCAGCATGATAGGACACACCTACTATCATCTATGAAATGACATAGCACTTATAACCACCAGCATGATAGGACACACCTACTATCATCTGTGGAAAGGCATAGCGCTCACATCCATCAGCATGGTAGGACACACCTACTACCATCTGTGGAAAGGATCAGCACTTACAATCACCATCATGGTAGGACACACCTACTACCATCTGTGAAAAGGCTCTGCACTTACAATCACCAGCATGGTAGGACACACCTACTACCATCTGTGAAATGGCACTGGACTTATAGTCACCAGCATGATAGGACACACCTACTATAATCTATGAAATGGCACAGCACTTATAGTCACCAGCATGATAGGACACACCTACTATCATCTGTGACAAGGCTCAGCACTTACATCCATCTAGGTGGGAACACATCCTGCTCACAATGATGGAAAGGCATGCACTCATATATGATCATGAGGGGAACACATCCCAACAATCATATCAGAATGGCCCCCAGTCCTCCTCGACTGAGCTACCTGGTAACTGACTAGGTGCCTCCATTCTCCTAGAGAATGGAAGTTTCCCTTACATCCGACCTGCTCGTCGGAATGGCCAACAATCACATCTAACATGGAAGGAACTTAATCCTTTAGCCATGAGTAGAATGGTTCAGTCCTTACATCTGACCATGGAAGGAACCAATCCTCTCACCATGTCAGAATGGCTCAGCCCTTATATCTGACCATGGAAGGAACCAATCCTCTCACCATGTCAGAATGGCTATGGGTTTCATCACTTTCTCTGGGAGGAAGCCTCGATCTGGAGAACACCAAGTCTCTCTCCGAATTACTCGAACTTCAACCTAGACAATGGCTTCATCAATACATCAGCTATCTGTTCCTCCATTGCAACATACAAGAGCTTCACTACTCCTCTCTGCACCATATCCCTGATATAGTGATACTTGATCTCGATATGCTTCAACTTGCCATGGAACACTGGATTCTCTGACAACTTCACGCAACTCTGGTTGTCACAATGTATACAAGTAGCATCTAACTAGAGATCAAATATATCAGACAGTAGCTTCCGCAGCCATACTGCCTCACAACTAGCTGAACAAGCTGTGACATACTCTGCTTCAACCGTACTCAGTGCCACATAGGATTGCTTCCTACTAAACCAAGAGATCACACCTGATCCCATACTGAAGCAACATCCCGAAGTACTCTTCCTGTCGACCGCACTGCCTGCCCAATCTGAATCAACATAACCTTCCAGGTTAATTTTCTGATTCACATCGTACTTGAGCCCATAATCAATTGTACCCTTCAGGTACCTCAAAATATGCTTTGTAGCTGTCAAGTGAACACTTCTCGGATCTGTCAGGTACTGGCTCAAGGTGTTCACAACAAAGCAAATATCTGGTCTCGTGTTCGTCAAGTACATCAATGACCCAATCATCTGATGATACATCATAGCATCAACCGACTTTGACGAAGCATCACTCAATAGCTTCAGGTTCGATGCCATAGGTGTATCCATAGCCTTGCAGTCCATCATCCCAAACCTCTTTAGGATCTCTACTGTATACTTCCCTTGTCCAAGGAATATTTCATTTGTACTCTGCCACACCTCTATACCTAGAACAGTAGTGCATCGACACATAACAAGAGAATCAATGGTCTTCCACCTTCAACCTTGAATCGAAGGTTGGAATCCACTTTACTCTCACGAAATCCTAGAATCATCAGTAATTTTCCCATCCTATTGTACCATGTCGAACCTCAGGATATTCTGCAATCACTTCCTCTGAAGCGAAGCATCATACTCCCTCTGTCTTCCGTACTCTATGCACTGAAACATTCTATACTGGAGTGACAAGTAGTATCCATCTAGGATCACTGGATATTAAGATCCTCTATCTTGAACTTCTTCAAAAGTTCATCTTGCACCCATATGTGAGCTTGTCATCCTCTATCAACCTTGTAGCAAAGGTTAAGATATTCATCAAGCTCATCATGTATGTGTTATCCAATGGGTGTCTTCTGAGCTCGTAAAAGGCCTTCTTTCATTTGCACACATGATTATGCATGTCATGTGACTTCACTTCTATTAGTTGTAAATGTTTCTTCGTAGACTATGCCTTCTCTTCGTGAGAAGCCTCATGCTACGAATCTTGCTTTGTATCCCACGATGTTTCCATCTACTACATGATGGAACTATGAACTTCTCTTCAGGTCTCGATACTATGCCCTGACATCATTCTTCTTGAACTGGTCTTCCATTTCTTCTTTAGTTACTTCTTATTGTCTAGAAGGTTCTGCATCAATGATGTTACTGCATTCATCATATTATTCTTTGTCTTGAAATGTCGTCACTTGTTCTTCGAAACAAGTCTTCATTCTTCTTTGCTTGTAGGTGGTTATGTGTGCGATCTTTCCTACAAGTCAAATGCATTTGTATGGTTAGAACATTTCATAAAGAATATTCATACTGGAAAATACTTATGCATAAATATATGATCATGCAACTACTTTAGCCAATACAACATTCATCCATATCTCACTGAAACTTTCTAGATGCCTTGCATCTCTACCAGGACAACATTGAGATTTTGCACTAATCCAATATGTCAACAAAGAGGTTTCATTCTAGATAAGTAGCAATGGAGATTTGTATAGCAACATGAGCTACTTACCCATCACATGCATATTAGTAGTATACTGTCGTTAATGCAAACATCCTATCATGCATAATACATCAACTGAATATAAACAAATGCATAACAAAACAATATCATGAAATAACAATTGAATACTTATCTTTATTTGTTTCATGGGTAGACTACTTCTTGATCCTTCAGCTTCATCGTCTTCTTGATTCATGGTAGCATCGTTTCTTATCCAAATGATATGGAGGATATGAAGTTCTTCAAGAGTTGAGTTCTTCATATTACTCATCGCTTCAGTAATCTTCTTTGGATGGTAAGAGCTTGATCTTCAGTTTCTCCCACCTTCTCTTCTCGAGTCTATTGAAATTAATCACTTTCTTCTAGCACATGTTCCTTGAGTCAATGAATTCCATGATCCTGGGAGGACATTCAAGGTGGCCATCATCACTTCTGCATTCTTCACTTTTTCTTTTACTGCTTCAAGTTGTTCTTGATTTGAGAGACTCTTATGACTGCATGGTCTCTGCATTCTAGATCTTCACATTCTTCAACTGGATTCTTTAGGTCATATTCTGATTTTTGTTCTTCCCTTCAAATAGCTCAAAATTCTGGAAGACCTTCAATAGCTTTGCTTGCAACAGGTAGTGCTCTGTAATGCACATGTACAAGCCTTCTATGCCAAAGCTCATTTGGCTCTACTATGTCATGGATCAAGGCTTGTTTTGGATGTCCCTTCAATTTGTACAAGCCTCCTTCTTGTTCTCCAATCACTACTGCATCATTTATAGTCTTTCCTTTTTGGCCACATGATGACTTGACCATCTACGAATGCAACCCGCATTCCTTTTGTATCAATGCTTAAATGGAGAGAAGTTTCTTCTTGAGTACTGGAACAAACAATACTTCTTTCATTGTTAGAGACTTACCAGAGTCTAGCTTGTATGAATATTTTCCACTACCTTTTATTGGATATTGGTAGTCATCTCCCAGTTTCACCTTCTGTGGTGATTCATGTTCTGACAGTATTATAAAGGATTCCTTGAATCCCGTCATATTTTTGGAAGCCCCACTGTCTATAAGCCAATCATCACTTCCATGAGTAATGTTACCTGTGAGAGCTGATATCAGAACATATTCATCCTCGCTTGAACAATATTCACTTTCATATCTGGATCTCTTTCTGGATGGTTCATCATCCTATGTAGCATGAGCATGATGTCTTCTTTGGCCTTGACCAAGTTCTTCTTGTGAAAGGCTTCTAACCTCGTCTCCCTCTGAAACTGGAACCTCCATACTCATGTAGGTGTCCAATCCATTTTCTTCAGAGAGATCATATACTTCCAGGCTTGGAAGTTGTCAACTTTCTCAATCTTGTCACCAAGATGATGTGATAAATCATATTGAAATGAGAACCTCAAATGGAAATAGCAAAGGATTAGATCTTACCGATTTGAGGTGTCCGTCCTTGTCCCAGAATTCGCTGATCTAGGGTTTGTCGCAGAAACCCTAATTTTCAAAACTTGGAATATTTTAGATATTATTGGACAAATAGATAGATCTCTTCAAATGGAGCTATCCAATGTACTCCTTTTCTGAAAACAGTGGAGGGAAGCTCCCAGAACAGGAAGCCCTAATCTTCTGATTTCTTCTGCAGAAATTCCTGTTACTGTATCTATGATATCTCCGAAGTTACTGATCCTATGTGTCTAAAATGTTTCACTGAGGTAACCTCGCATGTCCCTGATCCAGCACTACCGCATCATTGATAGTCTTTCCTTTTTGTCCACATGATGACTTGACCATGTATGAATGCAACCCGCATTCCTTTTGTACCAATGCTGAAATGGAGAGAAGGTTCTTCTTGAGTACTGGAACAAACAATACTTCTTTCATTGTTAGAGACTTACCAGAGTCTAGCTTGTATGAATATTTTCCACTACCTGTTATTGGATATTGGTAGTCATCTCCCAGTTTCACCTTGTGTGGTGATTCATTTTCTAACAGTCTTATAAAGGATTCCTTGAATCCCAGCATATGTTTGGAAGCCCCACTGTCTATAAGCCAATCATCACTTCCATGAGTAATGTTACCTGTGAGAGCTAATATCAGAACATATTCATCCTCACTTGAACAATATTCACTTTCATATCTGGATCTCTTTCTGGATGGTTCATCATCCTCTGTAGCATGAGCATGATGTCTTCTTTGGCCTTGACCAAGTTCTTCTTGTGAAAGGATTCTAACCTCGTCTCCCTCTAAAACTGGAACCTCCATACTCATGTAGGTGTCCAATCCATTTTCTTCAAAGAGATAATATACTTCCAGGCTTGGAAGTTGTCAACTTTCGCAATCTTGTCACCAAGATGATGTGATATATCATATTGAAATGAGAACCTCAAATGGAAATAGCAAAGGATTAGATCTTACCGATTTGAGGTCTCCGTCCTTGTCCCGGAATTCGCTGATCTAGGGTTTGTCGTAGAAACCCTAATTTTCAAAACTTTGAATCTTTTAGATATGATTGGACAAATAGATAGATCTCTTCAAATGGAGCTGTCCAATGTACTCCTTTTCTGAAAACATTGGAGGGAATCTCCCAGAACAGGAAGCCCTAATTTTCTGATTTCTTCTGCAGAAATTCCTGTTACTGTATCTATGATATATCCGAAGTTACTGATCCTATGTGTCTAAAATGTTTCACTGAGGTAACTTCGCATGTCCCTGATCCAGCACCATAGGTTTCATCAAAATTGGTTTCACCATTTGGGATTTATGATCCTTTTCCCAAGGTGACCTGTTACAGGACTGTTCAGAACAACGAAGTTGTACGGCATGCCACATGTCACTAGTTCATCTTCTGAGTCTAATATTCAAATCACTAAAATTAAAGTCCATGCCATTTCTGGAACATCTTAAGGAATTCCATTTGGACCTCTGTAGCTCAAGATATTGTAGATCTCCCTAGATGTCCTATTTATGGATGGTTTCTGGAAGAGGATGGAACCCTAACTTGGAGAGATCATATCTCCTGGAGTACAGTGAATCTGAGTCTGATTTTTGGACAAAGGCTTAATCAGGATTTTATATTCGGCCCCTGCAATTTTCATCTTCTGAGACTTCTCCAATCTAGAAATATAGCGACTGTACCAAAACTTATCAGTTTTAGTATTTAGGGTTTCTCCTGGCTCAGTGTCAAACTAGGGTTTTACTTTTCTGGAGTTTCACCCAACCAAATTTCTTGATCTAGGTCTCTAAAATTTGGTTTTGATGAGGATAACAATCCTATGCTGGTCTCACTCAAAAAATTTCTTCTGTAGAAAGCCCTAATTTCCACATCGAAACTGAAAATGCTTGAAATTGAATTTCGCATCGACAGAAGGATGCACCCTTCCATGGAGAGTCATCTTAGCATACTCTTGTTGAAAATATGTGGAGGAAGATCCAAAAAATGAGAACCCTAGTTTCTGTAGCTACACAATGTCTTCTTCTCAGGTTAGCTCTGATACCATGTTAGTTTTTCATCACATTAAGCTAGCATTAAGATCTTAGGATCTTTTCACTGAGAGAATAACAAGTACAGGAATAAAACATAAGCACATCACAAGAGACAAGAGACACAAAGAGTTTTCCTCAGGGAAACCATAAAGGAGAAAACTCGGCAACTTCCTCTAAGATAGAATCAACACCAAAACAATAAGAGATCTCCCAAAATAGCAGTAGTCTTCTGTCTTCTATCTAGTCCCAAAATTTCCTCCTTCAGAAGTGCGCCACACTTGGGAGAGCAAGTGATGTATTTCACAAGTGATAAATAGAGAGACTCTCACTCTCTATTTATATTCATCCGTTCACTTGAATTACCTTTTCACATGTAGGCTCAACCTAATGATTACTACTCAAGCCTACACCTTAATTAATGTATAATAACTCAAGTGCCCCAAAACTGTGGGGACTTACCTAATGACTTGACATGACTTGTTTACATTATTAATCTTCCCGATCGAAACATTGAGACATGATCACATGACTCAAATACATAATAGAAACATCCCGGAATAAACATCGGGTTACAATACATAAGATACATAGAAGAATACATTCTGAAGTTACATATACATCAACACCCCAAACTTTAGTAACTGAAACATGTGCCCCAATTAGGCTAAATGGACACAATGGTGCGAATGACTACAAATAGACTGGATCAACTCCCAATTTAGACATGACTCCTGATTTAGACATATGACCAAATTTGGACAATGGAGGATCAATAATCCTAATAGCAACGTCGCCAAAAATGTTGGGTGTTAAAACATGTAGATTAATTCACCTAATATTTAATTATCGACAGGGTTTGGTAGGCTTAGAGTTGATACAAAATATATGTGAAGGTAGAGGGTGTCGTGTAAATATTTTAACAAACAAAATATTGAAAGATATTTCAAAATGAAAAATCAAGTCAAACTCATAAGAATTCAATTATTAAAGTTATTAAACCGGAACAAAATACTAAACTAAACAATCAATAATTTATATCATAAGAAACTAACTTTAAATCGGAAAAAGATACTATCAACAACTAATCTTTAAATGGGAAACTAGGATGCAAGGACGACCTAATTCATAAATAAGTAGAAAACTTAATAAAGAAAACCTAATAAAAAGAAACAAGTAGAAAACTTAATAAAGAAAACTTAATAGAAAGAATCAAGTAGAAAACTTAATAAAGAAAACTTAATAGAAAGAAACAAGTAGAAAACCTAATAGGAATATCTTTGAATTATGTACTACAAGTCTCTTTCATTAATCACACAATGAAAAAGGAACAACCTAAACACATGCTAAATATAACACACACAATACTAAATTTTACATGCAAATGGATAAATTAGTCCAATGGCATGAAAATAATACAACAGTAGAAAGAATTGGAAACAAACTCAAGAAAAAAAACATGAAACAACTCAAAACATATGTAGTGAAAAGAAATAAGATAACTTTTACTAAAGAATCTAAAAAATTCCAATTTAACTTTAATATAAAATAAAACTATCCTTTAACTATTATTGTCAAAGCATACTCCAAATACTAAAGAAACAGAACTAAAAACAATCTCAAAACACATTAAAAACACTAAAAATGAACCAGTGGGCTAAATGACAGACTAAACTGTGGGTCTGAAAGGGGTGGCTGAATGACAGTTTAAACACGATGTCTCAATGATTGTCTACACAGTTAAAATGACAGAAATTAACCTAAATGAGCTAATCTTCAGCTAAATTCGTGGAGATGTAAACCTAATGCATGTTAATAAACAAATTGAAATTTAAATTGCATAAACTTGAAACAGAAAGGAAAAAAATAGAACTGAAATTCTATTCTATCTAATTGCAAATACTGAACAGTAAATTGGAATTGAAATGACTAAAAGCAAATGGAAAGCAAACTATGCACGCAATCTAGCTCTTTAATTCTGGAAATAAAATGCATTACATGAAGCAAATGAAATAATAAAACTAACTGGAAACAAAAACAACTACAACAGAAAATATGAAAGAAATAAACAAGAAAAGGGAAGAAACATAACGTTGATGAGGGGCCCTCTTAGCAATCAAGGGTGATGCTTGGCTAACAGTTACACAAACACAATCATAAACAGCAAAGCATACGGCTCTTTATTCAAATAATGGAATAGAAATACATAATTCTTCTCCAAAAACGAATGTCTAACAAATGAAATCATCAACTTCTAACTCTGCACAAGGAGGTGTTTATATATAGTGTTTACAGAGATGAGAAATTTGACCCTTTAGTAGTCGACTACTCTCTAAATTTAGTCTTTTACTTGCTCATGCAATTGATATCTGGTAGTATGATTAACAATCTGATGTCTCAAATCTGATTGGAAAATACAAAGAGATGCCACATTCATTTACTGCTGAGTGCATTAATGACCTTATTCTCTTTTCCTTTTATGTGCTTGACTTCGAAATCAAACTCACATAAAAAATACATCCATCTAGCTTGCCTAGAATTTAACATTGGCTGATCAAACAAGTACTTCAAACCACAATGGTTTGTCCTTAGTTCAAATCTTCTACCCATTAAGTAATGCCTCCACATATTGAGCACATGTACTATGGTTGCAATTTCTAGGTCATGAGTAGCATAGTTCTTCTCATGCTCCTTCATTTTTCTTGGCTCATAACATATCATGTGGTGGTCTTGCATAAGGAATCCTCCAATCCCTTGTCCACATGCATCAGTACACACCAAAAAATCTTTTTTTGGGTCTACAATCTTCAATACTAGTGCACTTGTTAGAAGATTCTTCAACTGTTGAAAGCTTCTTCACACCTTGATGTCCATTCCAACTTTATTCCCTTCTTTTGCAAAGAAGTGACTGGATGTGCAACCTTGGAGAATCATTCAATGAATCTCCTGTAGTATCTTGAAAGTCCCATAAAATATCTTACACTGGTCACATTTCTTGGATTAGGCCAATTCATAATGGCTTCAATCTTCTTAGGGTCTACAGATATGCCCTCATCTAAGATAATGTGACCCAAATAATGAATCCCATCTCTATAGAAGTCACATTTGCTCAACTTTGCATACAACTGATGATCCCTGAGCAATTGCAATGTCAATCTTAAATGTTGTCCATGCTCTTCCTCATTCTTAGAATAAATAAGAATGTCGTAAAGGAAAAAAAGAACAAGCTTGTCCAAATACCTGCCGAAGACACTATTCATAAGGCACATAAATGTAGCTAGTGCATTTGTGAGGCCAAATGGTACCACTACAAACTCATAACTCACATACCTTGTCCTAAAGGATATCTTATGAATGTCTTCTTCCTTGATTCTTACCTAATGGTAACCAAACCTCAATTCAATATTTGAAAATACCTTTTCTCCCCTAATTTGATCAAAGAGGTCATCAATCCTAGGCAAAGGGTATTTATTCTTCACCATGACTTTGTTCAACTTTCAGTAATCAATGTACAACCTGAGTGTACCATATTTTTTCTTCACAAATAGAACTGGTGCTTTCCAAGGAGACACACTCGACCTAATATACTTCTTCTCCAACAACTCTTGCAGTTGCATCTCCAGCTCTATAATTTCTAATGTACTCATTCTGTAGGGTGTCTTGGACACTGGTGATGCTCCTAGAACAAGTTTAATTGTGAAATTAGTGTCCCTATTTGGATGAAGCTTTGGAATCTCATCAGGAAATGCATCCTTGAATTCCTGCAACACATGAAAGTCCTTCAACCTAGGAGTCTCATTCTCTGTTGCCTCCAAAATATGAGCTGCATACAACTGGCAACCTTTCCTACAGAACTTCTTCAACTGCATTATTGAAACCTGCCTTACTGAAATCACTTTTGAAATTCCTTTCACAACTATTGGGCTCTTTTATTCATCCATGCATTCAAAAATATTACTATAATAGTCAAGCTTTACCCTATGAGATTCTAACCAATCCGTTCCAATGAGAACATCATAGGAACCAAGTGGTAAAACATTCATATATACACAAGTGACCAATACATCCATGACCAATGGGAATTTCTTTACCACTTCACTAAATTTTCTCTTAGTTCTAGTGGCTAGCAGAACTAACCAAGATTTTCTATGCTTTACTCTCTTAAAAGAACAAATCTCCACTACTCTAGGGGTAATGTAACTATGAGTAGAACTAAGGTCAATCAAAATAGAAACAGATTGCTCTACAATCTCACCTGCAACTTTAACCATATTTGACCGGTGATCTGCCTGATGGTCCTCCAGTGCTGCATAAATCCTAGGGACAACCCTTGCTACTTGACCCACTATTTCTACCTCTTGAATGTTGTAAGTTGGCCTTGCATTCTCATTCTCAAGTGGATAATTCTTACGCATGTGGGATCCTCCACATTTCCAGAGTTGGAGTGGTCCTTTATACTATTGTGGTTCTCTGGGATTTTCTCCCACCACTCTAGTTGGATGCTTCTCAACTTGGAATAGCTGCTTCTGCTGATTCCTGAAGTTAGAAGGTTTAAAACCTTTCTTCCTTTAGTTAGAATTCTTTTTCTTCTTGTCCTTCCATGTCTTATGATAATCAGGTTTTCCTTTGCTTTGCTCATAGCAATACTTAGCCTTCCTTATTGCTTCTTCAAGAGTTATAGTTTCATAAAACTCAATTCTATCTTTGTAAGAATGAGGCAATCCACTCAAGAAATGTTGTATTTTCACTTTTTCATCTTTGATGTACCTGAGATACCTCAACAGTTCCAAGAAATTATTTGCATATTCTTCCATGGTCTGCTGTCCCAATTTCAAGACATGGAACTCTTTAATATTTTCATCATAGTACCTATCAGAGAGGTACTTCTACTTGAAATACTTTTGGAACTGTTTCCACACAATCCTTCTTTCATTAATCTTTTTCACTTTCCTAAAGTGATCCCACCATATGGATTCTCTTCCAGTTAAATTGAATATGGCTAGCCTAGCCTTCACATTTCCAGAGTAGTATTGGACTTGGAAATATTTTCTCATCCCAGGAAGCCAATCTTTTGCTTCTTGTCCATTCTTTATCTCACCATTAAAGGTAGGTGGCCTTTCCTTCTTAAGTTCATCACGTGAATGGTTCTTGTAATGCCTCTTCCTCTCATTCCTATGAGATGAAGAACTTGAATCCCAACTGGATCCTTTAGATTTAGATGACTCACTAGGAGATCTCTTTCTTCTTCTGTACTACTCTTACTACCTTTTGGTCTTGCTATCCAGTCCCCAAAGTTCATCCACCTCTGCATGTTGGTCAAACTTTGCAGCATGGCTACATTTAATTGATTCTGATCCTCTTGAGCCTTAACCAACCTTTCATTATCTTCCTTGTAACTTTTCATCTCCACCCTTAGGATTCTCATGGTGGATACAAAATCTAGGGGATTCTCTTGAAATCTCCTCCCATAATATTCTGTCTCATCATTTCCAACTCGGACATTTCCCCCCATAGCATCTTCCTCATGCTCATAGGGATCTTGTGCATCATTCATGTTGAAGGTTCTCATTGGTGAACCAAAACCCAACTTTATTGATCTGCACTATGTGGAATACTTCCCTTTTGAAGGTGACTATAATTCTACAAAATGTGTTAATAAACATGATCCTTAGATGCAAAACATTCACATCAATCATACATTACTTACCTGTATTGGAAACATCATATATCAACAACTTTGTCAAATCATAGAATTTTCTTTTCACAAGAACAACTATCTGAAGGGGAAGATGGGGGTCAAGGGTGTTTGATTTTTTTTTTTTGTAAATATATCTATTTCACACAATATAGTGCATAAATAGGCTGCCATTTTTCACCCCTTGGCCCCCTAAAATCCCACTAAAAAACCCTGCTGAATTTCTCTGTTTTGGAAATTTTTTCACCCATTGCAGCAAAATTATTTTTGACTTTCACCCGCTACAGTGACTCAATCCTCGACTTCCATCTGCTGCCATTGGCTACAATTTATTTTTCTAGCTCCTGTCATAGTGACTCACATTTCATTTTTCAGCCATCGCTATGATGGCTCCGTTTCCATCTTTTCTCTATCGTGCGTCGGCTCGAACTTCATTTTTTGCCAGCTGTTGTTGTGGTTCATCGTAGCGGCTCGATCATCAAATTTCATCCACCACATATTGGATTGGTCTTTGTCTTCATTTCATCATTCTAGTAGCTTCCTCTTCAGCTTTCACCCTCCACCGTAGTGACTCAAAGTTTCATTTCCTTTTGCCGCTTCCATACTTAGAATTTTTTTCAAATTTTCTTTTCGTTGGCTTGCCTCTCTCAATGTGCATCGGCTCTCAAATATTTTCCCTTTCCACCATTGCAGCTTCCTTTATGCAAGCCGAGCCGCTACCACTGGCTCACATCTCAAGCATCGCAGCTACTATAGCAGCTCAAACTCAAACTTACACTTGCTGAAGTATCCGCCACATCGGAAGGTTCTTGGATTGTGAGTCTCCGTGTCAGCAGAAAGATGGGAACAACACCACCGCTGTGGCTCCTTTCGTACATTCTAGCTGCTACATCGGCTCTCTTCTAGTGAAGGAATCCGATGTATAAGATAGACTTAGCCAAAGTCATCTGACATACCATACTTAGAAAATTTTCAATTTTTCTATGTTGGTTTGAGTTTGATTAGAGGTTACCCCTCCTCTGTTAGTTGATTTTCTTAGCCCATAAATGCCTACTACTACAACCTAAGAGCTTTGATACCAATATGTCACATCCCCACCCTTATACCAGTGAGAAGACATGACTATAATGCTAACAATATGGGCAATATAGCCCCATGAACGTAAAATAGAATGCATAAATAATTAACATACAACAGAAGAAAAATTCAGTCACTCACAACATTTTAACATGTTCATATTAAATTATAATCACATATACATATGTAGAGATAAAACAAACACAATTACAAGGATATAAACAGAAGAATAGTTATCTTGGAAGAATCTTGTCTCGCAACCAGCTACGTCAGTGCAACGTTCCACCCAACCATAGGCCAGTGTGCTCATCAATCACGCAGCAACACTGCCACCCCCGAGATGGGCATGACTCCACAAGGAATAATTGGAACACTAGAAAGCTCACACATAGCCAAGGGTACACAAAACTCATCCAATCCAACATAGTTGGGTTTATCAGGCTAGCAGGGGTCTGGAAAAGTTGGCTACTAAGCTAGTGAGCTCAATCCAAGAGCTATGGACACCTGCACTAGAACTAGCCTAAATTCTAAAACATCCATACACACCCAAAACAAGGAAGCATTCCCTTCTCTGCTACACAGTCCCTCGGGCTATTCCTTCTCTTCCAGTGTTATTCAGGGGGTGTAAAGAAGAAAGCCATCCCTCTAGCTTTGTCTGTGAGGATCTTATACACACTAGGTTTTTCCAGCAAACTCATACCCCATTTCCACACCCAAATACAGTTCAAAGGACAACAAACAATGTGCATAAAACAACAATAGTTCTAAACTAAAGCAAAAACACCACAGAAACCAAAATCGGGTATGGCAACTGGGTAGAAACAACTCATGCTGAGTAACTTGAATTCCAGATTTGTTTATGGCCCTAAAATGGCCAAAATGACTTCAACATCACCCAAAATTCATGGTTTGGTTCTCCCACTCATTGGGAAACACTAAACAACAAAATTCCCCACCATGGGCAAGTGGAAATGACACCAAAATGCCCAGTAGAGATCCCAGACACTAGAAGCTAAAAAAAACACTTCACAACCATGGTAAAAACACATGAAACTACAAAATCATGTGTGGAAAATGCATCGGTAGTTCCAAAAACGTGAGGAAAACCAACCCAATCCCTATAATTACAAAAACGACCTCCCGTCCATGGGAAAATGAAGCCAACAACCAAAAACGTGGGATGAAAACACACACAGGAAGTTTTGGATGCCTGAGAGAGCTCACATGAAGGAAAAAATGGTGAGGAAAGCATGGCAACATGAAAGCATGGTAGAATGGCCTACGTTTTTTGGTTTTTTTCTTGCCCAAGGAGTCAAAATGCATTTCCCAAAAGATGATGGCTTCTCCAATTCAAATTTTGGGCTTTCATACCTTGCCCATCCCATGCAATAACCAACCCAACCAATTTCTGGTAGTAATAAATGATTGGGTGAATGAGACAAGAAAGGAAATTGACAGTTTGATGGGTTCTCCCTCTGACAATTGGATTTTACCCATTAGCCCAAAGGTTTGAATATTCCCCCCCCTTATCCTTAGGAAATCATGCCACTTCTCATTATTGTTGCATTAACATAGCTGGTTGTGGGTATTTTTAATTAAAATGCATAGATACATGATTTCCAATTTATAATGTGCCTAGATAGCACAAAATACCATCATCATCGATTTTAATCGCTGAACATATAACATTAAATCTATGGTGGGGATTTTTCCTATAGCTCCACACCATGATTAATTACAATATATACATCATATACATTTAATGCAAATGAGGTCAAAAACGGGGTGTTAATCCACCCCCTCTACCTTCTGAGTCACATTTATTTAGTGGTTTTGGAGCAATGAGAGTGATAAATTCCTATTACTATACTTACTCAACCCCCTGTCTTATCTCAGAATACCCTGGAGGTTGATGACTAAGTAGAGGAGGGAGGGTTGTGCAAGTTGTTAATTTCCAATGATTAAGTGAAAAAAAGAAAAATAAACTTACATGGTTTTAACTTAAGCCTTTAAATAGACTTATTTTCCTGAATAGTTAGCCACACATGTATTCAACCTGAAAATATTTCTTACAGAAATAGGCAGGCTGTTGGACAGTGGAGGCAGAGTCGCAATGATATTCTAAATAGTTGAAGCAGACAACCGAGAGACAGATCACTCTTATCTGGGCCAATGTGGCAAGGGGGTCACACATGTTAGCCCATAGGTGAGGGGTTCGCTCAGTTTATCCCAAAATAGGTGACTTATCCTATAGAGGCAAGTGGCTCCTTTCAGGGGAAATGTAGTGAGGGGATCCCTCTTATGGGGAAAAGCTAAGCGATTGGGTCGCTCTTTCAGGCCCTAAAGCAGTGATCTGGCCCAAAAATGGAAAATTTAAAAAGTCAGAGCTGAGAATGGCCAATAGTTACTGGTACTATGGCTGAACGGGCTCGGGTCGATCTCAAGAGGGCTCACCCAGTAACATAAATGGAAATAACTGGAAATAAACTTGTTAAACAACTACTTAAAAAATCTAAAAAACTAACTCAACCCAGGGTTCCTGTGGGATCATCCTGGTATGGTCTCCAAACTATAGTAGGGAAGAAACCCTAGCTACGTGCTGAAGTACCTACCTTCCATCTATAGGATGGAAGGGTAGAGTCAACTGTATGGAAGAGAACCTGTAATGAATTGTTAGTAATAAACTATGGAGAACCTGCAGCAAAAAATGTTAGAAACAAACTTAGCATAAATCTAAACAATAAACTGAAAATAAAAACAACACATTGATTTCATTATACCTCAGGTCTTTTTGGAAGATGGGATAGCATGCCCTAGCTCATGAAGGCACCTCTCTCTACTGGTTTGGGTGGTATGGAACAATGCTCAACATACATGAAACTAGACTAGTGGAGCAAAGGGAATGAGAGGGATGAATGGATTGAGAGAGTTGGCTCCTCAAGGCACTTATATGGACATAGTAATGATAGGTATAGAATGAATGTTTTTAGAGTGACCCCCACCCCTGTATTTATAGCTTTTTTCTCAAGTTTTAGGGTTTTTATTCCTTGGTTAGGGTTTTTATCCCTTTCTAGGATTTTAAGTCCCTTTTCGCCTCTTTTTAGCTCCCTTTGGGGTTTTTAGCCCCTTGGTGAGCTATTTCTGACTCCTTGATGGGGTTTTAAGCCCTTTTTGATGCTTTTGAGCCTTTGATGGGAAAACATAGGTTAAGTAAGGGTGTGGGGGTCAATAGGGGTTAGGAAATAGATTTGTTTATATGGTGTAGGCCATGTAGAGCGAGTCGGATGATTTTTTGGGTTAACAATTAGTATTGGCCATACTTTTGAATATTGGTCATAACTATTCTGTGTTTATCAACCTTCCATGCCACCAAGTTGACAGTTCAAAACTGGAATATTCCTTTACTTGCATAGTTCATGTAATCCTTGACCTAGGAGCAAAATAAGTTGGTCATTATGGGTACCATCAAACCTTCCAAAGGTCAAGCTTTGGTTGTTGTGGATTCAAAGATGAATTCCAAAGGAAATGATAAGGCTAATCGAAATAATCCTCTTGATCAAAAGAATCACAAGTCTAAGTCTCATGAGGATTCTTCAAGCACCAACAAGAATTCCTAGAAGAAGAAATCTAAAGGTTAAATGAGTAAGTGTGCATGATGTGGTAAGGGATTCAATACATAGAGATCTTACATGATGAAACAAATTGTTATGTTGAATCAACTTCTTTAAAATCACAACGTCTCTCCTCTTGAAGGAACAAAGAAGAAGGAGGGTGCATCAAATTTTGAAGACAAGGATAGTGTTCATGCCCTTTTTGCAAGCACTGTAAGATCTCCTTCCTTTATCATTGATTCTGGAGCTTCAAGAAACATGGTTTCGACAAGGGAGGCATTCTCCTCTATTGATTTTTCTAATGGTCCTAATATTATATTAGGATATGATTCTAAAACTAAAAGTAAAGGGAAGGGTAGAATAGATCTTGACCATGGTTCCTTCAATAATGTTTTGTATGTCTGAGGTCTTGCTTCCAAACTCTTGTTAGTCTATTATATGACCCACACTGGGTCTCCTCAGAAGCTTGCATTCACTCCCAATGATTTTCAAATCAATGAAATGTTGAATGGTAGAGTCATAGAAAATGGTTTTGTTGATCATATCTCTAAAGTGTACAAGTTGTCACAGTTCATGCCCTTCTCAAACCCCTCTGTTTTCCTCATTCATGCTACTGAATCTAGATAGACATGGAATCAAAGGTTTGTCCTTCTAAAATAAAATAATCTATCTTATTTATGTGACAAATAAATGGTCACGGGGTTTCCCAAAATCAAGTTTTCTAAAGGAGTCTGTCAAGGATTCATCCTAGGAAAACACTTAGAGCACAAGTATGAGAGAGTCAGTCATGAGTGAACCTATGCACCTATTGATATTATTCACAATGATATAGCTGGTACATTCCCTCATATGTCAATGATTCAAGCAAAATATTCCCTAACCTTCATTGAAGAATTTTCCAAATATTGTTGGGTCTTCTTCCTCAAACACAAGTAAAAAGTTTTTGACCTCTTCAATGGTTTTAAAGCCCTAGTATAGAAAGAGTATGGAAGAAATCTCAAAGTCCTCAGATATGATAATGGTGGTGAATATCTCAAATCTGAATTCATGAATATTTGTGAATATCCAAGTATCTAGATGCAATACTCTATTCCTTACACACCTCAGTAGAATGGTGTCGCTGAGAGGAAGAATAGATCTCTCAAAGAGATGGACACTTACATGATTGAGTATAAAGCTTTGCCACCAACATTTTGGGATGAAAAAATAAAATTTTAAGCCTATATATAGAATAGAGTGGCTCACAAATCCTTGGATGGAATCACTCCTTTTGAAGCTTGGAGTGGACACAAGCCTGATGTGTCACACTTCAGTATTTTTGGCTCTAAATATTGGGCTAGAATTCCACCTAAAAAGGGAAATGATTTGGAACCCCAAAATCATAATGCCTATTTTTTGGGGATTCAAAATATTCCAAAGGGTGCAATATGATCAATGGGTATTCATAAGATTCCAAAGGGTATTCATAAGACCTTTGCACCAGTGGCAAAGATGGAGTCTATAAGACTAGTTTTGGGCATTGCAACTTCCAAGAAATGGGAGGTACATAACATTGATGTGAATACAACTTTAATACATGGATATATCAAAGAATAAATACATATGCAGCATCTGGAAGGTTTTGTTACTAATCCATCTCTTGTGTGCATGTTAAAGAAATTACTATATGGGATAAAGCAAACTCCTAGAGCCGCTGGTATGCTAAGATTGATGGCTTTCTTCTATCACAAAACTTTTGTAGATGCAAGTATTACCAAACTGTCTATTTAAAGCTGATTCATGGTTCAAACATTATAATTTTCTTGTATCTGGATGACATTTTGATGACAAGAATTTCCATGAAAGAAATTTCCTCTTTGAAGGATGCATTGATCCATCCCTTCTCCATGATTGATTTGGGATTGTTGAGCCAATTCTTGGGGCTTGATATTTCTCAATCATCATTTGGAGTCAAATTAAATCAGTCTAAATATGCTTCAAACATGACAGAAAAGTTCAAAATGAAAGATTTCAAGCCAAGAAAGACTCCTTTTCTCTCAGAAGTTAAGCTTGATAAAGCACAATCAACTCCTTTGGTGAACAATACTATGCACATATAGCTAGTTGGTTGTATTCTCTATTTGACTCACACTTGACCTGATATTTATTATGCAATGAGTGTGGAATTTATACATATGGATCAGACACATGATATCCATTCGAGGGAATCAAATCATAAGGCTTGCACTTTTTGCAAGGAACCAAGGCACATGGGATTCTCTATGTTGCAAAATATGACCTTGAGTTAGTTGGTTTTATTGACTCTGATTAGGATCATGATAAGACTGATAGAAAATCAACTTCTAGATATGTGTTTATGCTTGCAAATGGACCAATCTATTGTTTAAGTAAAAAACAAAGTGCTATTGCACTTTCTTCTACAGACGTAGAATACAGAGGAGTTGTAAATGCAACTACTCAATATGTATTGTTGCAAGGAATACTTTGAGAGTTTGGGATTGCATATGACACTTCCAAAGTAACCATTTGTGAGAATCAAAGTGATATTTGTTAAAGTATTGTAATTTCAAAATATATTCTATTGTATTTTTGTTGTATTCTCCTTAGGAGATGTTATTCCTCCATTCAGAGACATCCTTGATGTAATTGGTCAAGTAAAAGTCACGAGGTAAATCCTCCATTGTAAGTTGGGGAAATAGTACCCAAAAAAGTAATATATTAAATGTATTTTGATTCTCCCAAGGTAAATCGTCTCTAATTAGGGAACCTAGCTGACCGATTTAGTTATTTGAGGAACTCAGCTAATGAATATAAATAGATGAGGCTCCTCTCTCATTCACACACAGCTTACACTCAAGTATTGCGCTCCTCTCTCTCTCTCCCAAGGAGAGAGAGAGAAAGAGTCTGTTTTGTAAGATGAGAAACTATTCTTATTGCTGGGGTTTTACACTGTACTTGGTCGAATTCTATATGAAGGAATTTTTGGGGGGTTTTCTCCCTTGTGGTTTCCTTGAGGAAATTATGTGTGTTCTCTTGTGTTGTTGTACTTGTATTTTCTTTTAGTGACCCTTTGCTTATGGTTCTGATGTTACGATGATAAATGATTTAGATATTGTATAACCATTAAAAATATAACATGGTATTAGAGCCACCCTAAGATAATTCTTTGTGTAGTCTAAATACCGCTACAACTACAACTATAGAAGGTTAGGGGTTCATGCCTGAAAACCCTAGAAAACAAAAACTAGTCATGTTGGTACTTTCAATATAAATCGATATTGGAGAATGATCAAGAGTGGAAAATTTGAAAATACAAAGATAAAACCTTGTTGTACCCTATGTCAAATTTTTATCCTCATATTCTCTATAATATAGGAGATATGATTCCTCCAACTCAGGGTTCTAGCCTCTCCCAAAATTCATCCTTAAACCGGTGACGTAGGTAAAACTGCTATATCTCAGGATAGGAAGGTCCAAATGAAATTTAGAAAGATGTTTCATATATGGAATAGACTATAGGTTCTTTGTTAATTTTTTCAGACCTTGAAGGTGAAATAATGACACATGGAAGTTTGTACAAGTTCACTCTATTGAACAATCATGGAACAAGTCACCTTGGTAAACATTGCATAAGTCCCACCTATTGAATCAAATTGTACTCTAACATATGGAGTGGGTGTAACACCCCAATTTTGACTTTGTTTGAATTTAAATAAATGATGTAAATAATCATGGTGTGGATCTAGGAAAAATCCCCACCATTGATTTAGTGTTATGTTTCAGTAATTAAAGTTGGGCCAATGGTATTTTTTTATGCTAGCTAAACATTAAAAAGTTGGACATCATGTTAAATTTCAATTTTTAATTAAAACCCATAGCCAGCTATGTCAAGGAAACTAAATGATATGGGGGCATGATTTTTCCTAAGGATAAGGGGGAGAATTGGAAGAGTGGAAAGAAAATTCGAAATGGACAAATCACCATTTCTGGAAAATTGTTTTTTTTTTTATTTTCTTGAAGAAATCGTCCATTTTTCCCTCATGTGGCAGTGTTTCACCTTCCCTAATGATTTGAAAGGGACAAACATTTTTGGAAACCCAATTGGGAATTCACTCAGCAACAAGAAAGAAAAACCTCTGAGTTTGAACCTTTCACAAATTTCTCCTTTCCAACAATCTGTTTCCTTTCACGATTTTGGTTTTCCTGTTCGAAATTTTTCTCTTTCATGTTTTCTCCAGTTTGTTAGTTGGTTTCCTTTGGAATTGTCCCGAATCCAATTTTTCCCTCAATCCAATTTTGGTATTTTGCAGCTGTCAGAATAATCAACCCATATTTAGCTACCTTAGACATTAATTAATCTATTTTTGTCTTATTTTCCTAGTTTCCAATATTCCACTCTATGCAAGTTGTCTTCCACATGTCCTAGAAGTCAAACTTGTGAAAACTGAGTTATGGAGAACTTGGGAAACCTCCTGGAAACCATATTTATCAATTCTACTTTATTCTAGATCCTCCCTAGTGCATATCTACTTTTTTTGCTAAGTTTCCTGCTTTATTGATATTTGAGGCAAAAGGGAAAGTAAGACTAGGTGTAGTTGACTTGGTTTTTTCCCTCATCATCCTCCATTCTTTTCTCCTAATAAAAGCATGTATGATTTGTATTTCCATCACCTATTATATTTCCTACTTGACTTTGCCAATTTGTGAGCTCCTAGGTCGATTTGGAAATTTCTTTATGCACATATGGGGGATTTAACTAGATTTAGTAATCCTGCTTTTGAATATTTCAAATGGAATCCTTATGCATTTGAATATCTCATGTAATTATATATTGCAGTAGCCTATGAATTCACAAGGTTGGATATTGTACACTTATTCAATACAGATTAGTGTTATGCTCCAATTTCAGTCTCCTTTGTGTGTAAATTTGCATGTNCAAATGTTCTATCATTTGGGTTAGATTTCCACATGGAATTAGAGCCTTTGTAGATCAATTTATTTCCTTCCATATTTCTATTGTAGGTTCAACATCTTGACTGGGATCATTCTGCTGGTTGAAGGGCACAATTCAGAGCTATGGATCAATCTTAGAAGATCATCTTGACTCCATTTAATTTCTTTGAATGGAAAGCAGAGAAGGAGATATTGTTGAGAGAGAAGGGTCTCTATAGGGTGAATATGGAAACTGAGGTAAATCCCAATGTAGCTACAGAGAAAATTAAATGGCACAATAAGAGGGATGACGCCCTATGGTCTTCTGTGTCTGAGCATATCCAAAGACCTCCTCTTCCATATTGATGGATTGACATCACCTAATGAAGTATGGGAGAAGCTTGTAGAACTTTTTGGTAAGATAGATGATATGAGAGGACATAAAATTGAGAATGAATTGATCTATTTGAGTCCCAGTAGCTTCGAATCCCTGCAACTCTACTTTTCCAAGTTTAAAGCCCTTGTTTTGCAGCTAAAACAGTGTGGAATTGAAAAGAAGAAAGAGCAGCTAGTTTTGGCCATACTCTCGAAGATTGGCCCTAACTATTCAGTGTTTTTTTTGACCTTCCAAGCCACCAAGTTGATAGCTCAATCCTGGAAGATGCCTAAGCTTGCAGAGTTCATGGAATCTCTCACACAAGAATAAGATAAACTGGTGATGATGGGCACCATCAAACCTACCAAAGACCAAGCTTTGGTTGCTGGAGATTCAAGGGTGGATTCATAAGGCAAGAAGAAAGCTAAGAAGCCACCTGAGCAAAAGAGAGATAAGAAAAAGTCTCAAGAGGAGCCTTAAGGCTCCGAGAAGAACTTCTAGATGAAGAAGAACAAAGGAGAAATGAACAAGTGCACATACTGCAGTAAGGGATATCATCCTGAAAGATCCTGCATGAAGAAGCAAATTGACATGTTGACCCAACTCCTGGAGAAGAATAACATCTCCCTTTTTTATTTCTCAAAGAAGAAGGAAGGAGGATCAAATTCAGAAGACAGAGAGAGAGTACATGCATTGGTTGCTGGAACATCAAGCTCACCTAGCTTCATCATAGACTTTGGAGCTTCAAGACATATGGTTTCGACCAAGGAGGCATTCTTCTCTCTTGACATGTTGAAAGGTCCACCAATAGTGCTGGGATATGACTCTCTCACTGACAGTTTAGGCAAAGGAAGGATTGATATTGACTATGGTAAGTTTAGTAATGTATTGTATGTTCCAGGTCTTGCCTCTAACCTCTTGTCAGTGTATCAAATGACCCACACAGGGTCTCCAAAGAAGGTCATATTCTCCCCTGATGATGTTGAGATCATAGAGATATTGAATTTTAAATTCATTGCAAAAGGAGTTGTATATCACACTTCGAAGGTATACATGTTTTCACATTTTCTTCCCTACTCAAACCCCTCTTCTCTTTTGATTCATGCTAATGAGGCAAGCAAGATTTGGCATGAAATATTTTGCCATATTAACTATAAGTATCTTTCTGATCTAAGTGAAAAAGAAATGGTCATAGGGTTACAAAATATTAAATTTTCCAAGGGATTCTGTCAAGGTTGTATCCTAAGAAAACACCCAGAGCATAAATTTGAGAGAGCTAGTCATGAGAGAACCTCTACACCTCTTGTGTTGATCCACAGTGATGTTTCTGGTCCATTTCCTCATATGTCAATGATTCAAGAGAAATATGCATTTAACTTCATAGATGAATTTTCCAGGTATTGTTGGGTTTACTTCTTGAAGCATAAGTCTAAATTTTTTGGCCTCTTCAAAGTATTTAAGGCTTTGGTTGAAAACCAGTCTGGGAGGAAACTCAAGATCCTCAGATCTGACAATGGTGGTGAGTATGTCAAGTATGATTTCATTCAATATTGTCAAGATGCAGGTATTCAGATGCAGCATTCAATCCCTTACACACCACATCAAAATGATGTTGCTGAGAGAAAGAAAAAATCACTAAAGGAGATGGAAACCTGTATGATGGAGGATAAGAATTTGCCACCAAAGTTTTGGGATGAGGCTATAAACTATGCATCCTATATTCAGAATAGGGTGCCTCATAAAAATCTTGATGGTATGACTCCTTTTGAAGCTTGGATTTGGCACAAGCCAGATGTGACCCAGTTCAAGATTTTTGGCTCAAAGGCTTGGGCCATAATTCCAACTAAAAAGAGAAAGGCTTTGCAGCCCGAAAGCCAAGAGTGTCTATTTGTTGGGTACTCTAAAGATTTGAAAGGGTATAAGCTGATCCATTTGAGAACAAACAAATCCTTCATTGAAAGGATTTTTCAGTTCCAAGAAGAGCCTTTAGCAACAGTTGAAGTTGGAGAGTCTTCTTCACCACTAGAACCATTGAATGCAAGTGAAGAGATAAATGAGTTTGCTGATTCTGATATGTCCAATAATGATGATTTAATTTCAGGTCCTGACATTCCTACAAGACCAAAATGGGCATCAAATACCATTGATGTAGCTGGGGAACTAGCTGGAAATCCTAGTGATCCTAGGAGGACTAGATCTCAGTTTGAGAGTGCCCTGTGTATGAAAGGCCATTTGTTTATAGAGAAATTCTATCTGATGGTTGAATCATAGCCACAGACATATGAATATGTATCACATGATCCAATATGAAAAAAATCCATGAAAGAATAATTTAGCTCACTCCAAGAGAACAACACTTGGGAACTAGTTGATATTCCCCCAGGGAGGAAGCTAGTTCAATGTAAGTGGGTTTTCAAAACTAATTTTTATGCTGATGGTTCACCTTTTAAATATAATGCAAGATTGGTAGCCAAGGGATTCTCATAGGTACATGGTATTGACTGCAATGAGACCTTTGCACCAATGGCAAAGATGGACTCCATCAGGCTAGCCTTAGCCATTGTAGCTTCAAAGTAGTGGAGGTACATCACATGGATGTGAAGTGTGCTTTCCTAAATGGAGATATCACTGAAGATATTTACATGCAGCAGCATCAAGGGTTTGTTACTAATCCATATTTTGTGTGTAGGTTAAAGAAATCATTGTGTGGGCTTAAGCAAGCCCCCATGGATTGGTACGCCAAGATTGATGGCTTTCTACTATATTTAAGTTTTGTTCGATGCAAGTCTAATAATAATGTTTATTTGAAGACAATTCATGGTTCTTTGATGATTATTGTATTTTATGTGGATGACATTCTGATTACAGGAAGTTCAAAGAAAGAAATTGCTTCCTTGAAGGATGCAATGAACCATGCATTTTTTATGATTGATTTGGGGTTGTTGAGCCAATTCTTGGGTCTTGAAATTGCTCAATCCCAACATGGAATAAAATTAAATCAGTACAATTATGATTTAAATTTACTGAACAATTTCAACATGAAAGATTTCAAGCCAAGAAAGACTCCCTTCCTTTCAGGAGTTAAGCTTGAAGAAGCATGTTCTTCTCCTATGGAAAATAATACACTGTATAGGCAATTGATTGGGTGTTTGTTGTACCTTACACACACTCAACCTGATATTTATAGTGAAGTAAGTGTGGCCTCAAGATACATGGATCATCCTCATGAGATCCATTGGAGGGAAACCAAAGGGATACTTAAGTTTGTTCAAGGAACAAGAACCCATGGGATCTTCTACAAAGCTAAATTTGATCTTGATTTGATTGGGTTTACTGACAGTGATTGGGAAGGTGACAAAACAGATCGAAAGTCAACATCAAGATATGTGTTCATGCTTATTGAAGGACCAATCATCTATTCAAGAAAGTAATAGAGTGCCACTGCACTCTCATCTACTGAAGCATAGTACAGAGGAGTTGTAAATGCAGCAACTCAATGTTTATGGTTGCAAGGGATACTTGGTGAGTGTGGCTTTGAATAACATTTTTCAACCATTATCCATTGTGATAATAAGAGAAACATTCAAATCTGCAATGATCCAGTTCAGAGATAGAGAACCAAACACATTGAGATCCATATGCAATACATCAGACAGCTTGTGCATGATGGCACCATTCACCTACTCTTTTGTGCATATTTAGAACAAGTAGCAGACATCTTCACCAAAGTTTTTTGTGAGAAGAAATTCAGCAATATCAAATCACTATTGGGTATTTTTGATCATGCTGTGAAGCATGATTGATGACAATATTTTCAAATTTTGTTTTACTGTCCATGTTTACGGTAGGATTTTCCCACTGGGTTTTTGCCTCTTTCCTTGGTTAAATGGACATGCAGTATGTAAAGGGTGACTAAGCCTTTTTGCTAGGCCATATGGTTTTATTATATTTACTCATAATTCAGGCTTAATGGGGGGTGTTAGAATAATCAACCCCTAGTTAGCTACCTTATATATTAATTAATCCATTTTTGTCTTATTTTCCTAGTTTCCAATATTCCACTATATGCAAGTTGTCTTCCACATGTCCTAGAAGTAAAACTTGTTAAAACTGAGTCATGGATTGCTTGGGAAACCTATTGGAAACCATATTTAATAGTGCTACTTTATTCCAAATCCTCCCTAGTTCATATCTATTTTTTCTACTAAGTTGCCTGCTTTATTGATATTTGAGGCAAAAGAGAAAGTAAGACTAGGTGTAGTTGACTTGTTTTTTTCCCTCATCATACTCCATTATTTTCTCCTAATAAAATCATGTATGAGTTGTATTTCCATCACCTATTATCTTTCCTACTTGACTTTTCCAATTCGTGAGCTCCTAGGTAGATTTGGAAAATGCTTTATGCACCGATGGGGGATTTGACTAGATTTAGTAAGCCTACTTTTGAATATTTTGAATGGAATCCTTATGCATTCAAATATCTCATGTAATTATATATTTCAGCATCCTATGGCTTCACAAGGTTGGATATTGTACACTTATTAAATACAGATTAGTTTTATGCTCCAATTTCAGTCTCCTTTGTGTGTAAATTTGTATGTTTGATTAGCAATGTGAGTGCAATTGTTCTATCACATGAGTTCAATTTCCACAGTAGTAGTTAGTCTAGAACTAACAATGCTTAGGATTCATAATTACTATGTGTATGTGTATTAATTGGCTCTACTTACGTTTTTGTTAATTCCCAGAACTGAGATTGTTGTCTTTGGCATCTGAACTAATTAAGGAATGGAAATGGAGTCTAGATTTGCTTGATAAACCCAGTGTGTGAAGGCACCTCAAAGACCAATATATAAGGCTATTTTTATTTCTTGCATACCCTAGATAGCACTATAAGGGAAGGCATGGCCTGAGGGAATGTGTAGCAGAGAAGGGAATGCTTCCTTGTGTTGGGTGTGTAATTGTTTTGCAGTCAGGATAGATCCGGTGTGGGTGTTTGTAGCTCTGGGGTTGAGCTCACTAGCTTAGCCGTCAGTGTTTCCACTGCCTTAGCATCCTGATAAAGCCAACTAGAAGGATGGCTTGGCTGGTAGCCTGATAAACCCATCTATTTTCTTGTCTATGTCTCATGTGAATTTGGCTAAGTGTAAACCACTTCCTGTGTAAGTCTGATAAACCCAACTGTGTTGGCTTGACTGAATTTTAATTGTATCCTTGTCTATGGGTGAAGTATGCTAGCGTTCCTTATTCCTTGGGGAATATCATGCCCAAATCGGGGGTAGCAGTGTTGCTGAGAGATTAAAGAGCACACTGGCCTATGGTTTGGTGGAATGTTGCAGTGACATAGCTCGTTGTGGGACAAGCTTCTTTCAAAGATAAGTATTCTTATGTATTTATGTTATGCAATTGTACTTGCTTATGAATTATTATGAAATTATCATGAACATGTTGAATGCATGAATGTGTTGAGTGAAATATTTTCTTCCACTGTATATATCATGTACATTTCGTTATGCATCTGTGTATTTATATGTTTTTATAAAATGCATTATTATATTATGTTCATGGGGCTTAGTTTTCCTGGGTTGTTAGATGTTAGTCGCGTCCTCTCTACCGAGTAAGGGTTGGGGATGTGACAGTGGGAAGGAAGACAAACCAGTCTATGTCAGGCTGAACTTTTAGACCTTGAGAAGCAAAAAATTTGGAGCTACAATAGAAACAAGATCAGTCAATTCTACAGAAGAAACTGGAGAAAAACTAGGGCTTCATGTTCTGTGCACTTTTCTATACCAATAAGTTGAAGAAGGAGGACCATAAAGCTCTCCTTAGGAGGAAGAATATTTTTATGTAATAATTTTCTCATTTTGAGGGATTTCAATTTTTGACCTAACACTTTCATCAGATAAAACTAGGGCATCAGATATTTTGTAGTTCTGTCCATAGTTTTTGGAAAATAAGTATGTTGCTCAGATCGACTTGAGGAGCCACACATTTCTATCCAATAAGATATGAAATATGCCCAAGATGAAAAATTAGGGTTTCTTTATCAAACCCTAGGTCCACCAAAAACAGTCTTCCAGAAGAGCCTTCAAGAAAGCATCAAGTTGAAGCAATCTCACTGGTATTTTCTATCCTCTCTCTTTCCATTTGAGGTTCATATTTTATCATGATAAGAAATAGTACCAAGCTTGAGGATAAGATTGAAAGAGTAGAGAACTTCTTAGCATGGAATTATAGAGTGCTTCTCATACTTGAAGAAGCATGTCATGAAGAACTATGTCAAAGAAGAAGTTGTGGATCTAGACATAGATGAAGTTGAAGAAAAGCAAAAGGAGGACGTAGTCAAAATAAAGATGAGTATTTCCATATCCATTGTATCTCACACATATCATCCTTGAAGACTCCGAATGATATGTTTGATGCAATGAAAAACTTGTACAATTATGACCTTGAGAAGTCAACTCAAGGATGTGAAGGTGCAATGTCAGAAAACATTCAGTGTTACTTCACAAGGAGATCTCTGCTCATGGAGCAATTAGAATTCATTGAAGACAATGTCAAAGAAGTGTTGAGGCCTAGAAATTCACAGGCTGCAACAGTGAGGAATTCTCCCCAATCAACGTTCCCAACTAGCCCGTTGACTGTTTGGTATAGGGAATCCGTCCAGTTTGCAGTCCGGCTACCGTAGGCCAAAGTAACACAACAAAGGGCTTTAACGGCTGCGGCCCGATCCACCGTGTTTTTTTGTATTTTTTGACTTAATGTATGATATGTAAGTGCCTAAATAACAATACAGGGTGCTAAAGATGCAAGGAACAGTCACAATGTGATGCGCAGGTTCTTACCTCTCGTCTTAAGGTTCACAAGCACCCAAAACACATATCATACAAAAATAAACTAACTACCTAAACTATTCGTAGGGAGAAGAGTTATCATTCATTGGTGAGTAATACATTTTGTATGTGAATTATGAAGAGTTACAGATAGCTGATACTTCATTCAAGACACATGAACAATTATAGATATTTAAACAACCAGATAGCCGATTATTTTATGAACAACATTTATTANTCATTGATACATTCCACATTTCGCTCTCTCCAGCAGGCAAAGTTGCACTTTCTGACTATAAAACGAAGTAGTTCCTCTTACAAGCCAAAAGAGTTTACAATTTTTTCAGGGAAAAAAGCCCCTTGTAACTTCCCCCTTTCCAGTATTTAAACAAATAGTAAATCGTTTGGGTTTCCCCCACCCATGACCTTTCGGTCTCCCCAACGTTTCATATTTTTTTGAGTTGCCTATATGCACTCATGATTCTTTTAGTAATGGACCAGCAGTCAAGTTCATTCCTTTAGCATTATTGACTTTGTCTTCCGCTTTGAGGGCCCTTTCAGTGATCTGGTCGGTGTCGTTTCGATTTTTTTCTAAACTGTTCTTCTACGTCTTCACGCATCAGCTCCTTATGCACACCTGCAATTAACCCATGTGTATTATCCATTTGGGACTATGCTATGAAACAGAGCGGCGGATTATAAAAATTGAAACGACTTCTCCACAAAACAAATGGCCTGGTGCACCACGGCGGAAGTTGGAAGGATACTAACATCGGAAGTCAAACGCTTGGCTCAGCCGCAACGGAGGGAAGAAAAATAAGACTAAGAGGAGCGATTCAAAGCTGTGGGTGGGAAAACTCCATCGGAGATCAGGTGACTTTGATGTCGGATGCCAAATGGACTTCCCAACCGTAACGGCGGAAAGACAAGTGATAAAATGATGCAAAACGTGGGTGGGAGAGGGCTTAATTGGATGTCAAAAGACATTCAAATCGAAAGCTCAATAGCTTTCCTAGCCGCAACGGCGGAAGGGTAAAAGCTACGGGCAAGCAATTGAAGACCAATACGAATGGGATGTCGGAGCGATTTGGACTTCGGATGCTAAACCGCTTTGGGAGCCGCAACGGCGGAGGGAAAAAAGAAAAAAAGTAGTCGATTTGACAGAAAAAATAAGTGTTCAAAATCCTTTAAAAATCAACAACAGTAAAGGACCACTTCATTTTCAAAACGACGACCTATCAAAGGCAACTAGCAAGACTCAACCCAACTATGCGACCCACTGCAAAAAATTCAAGCACAAACAAATTCTTGGAGCAGGCTATATGTAAATTGTTCAAAACATCCAGACTTAAAGCATGACCAAAGAAACATTAAGGATGAAACAACCTGAAGCGATATTCAGTTATGAGGAGGGGCCCAAAATTTAAGAGATTTGGGAAGAAAAGTTGCAGCAGCAACAAGAAGAAGAAGCATAAATTATAATTTTGAATGGTCTTCCAAGTTCAATTAAGAGAGTTATTCTAGTATGAATATCACATATGGAGGAATGCATGTAATAAGAATATTTATTGATGGAAAAAGAAGAAGAGATGAAAATCAAGCCCTAATAACTCATTCCAAGAAAAGAAATAACAATAAGGAAGAACATTCCTGCCAAGAATAGAAGGACATCTCACAACTCCATAGTTCAGTTTTGATGAGAAAGGACACTTTGCGAAAGAATTTCCCAATAAGGAAGAATGGAAGGATTATATGATATAGAAGTATTAGTTGATCACACAGAATGATGTTTGGATATGAGTTCAAGATATGAAGCAAAGTTTTATGAAGTCTTCCAAGTATATCTCCAAGATCAAGTATACAATAGATCGAAGTATCAAAAGATACAAAGAGAGGTTCATGGTTTCTATCAGAAAGAGGGAGTCGATTATGGTAAGACACTACTCTAAGGGCTATACACACCTATTAAGTAGACAACTGGTGTAATCAAAGTATCTCTCTACAGAGAACCACTTATGCACAAAAGGATTCGTACAAGCTTAGTAGGAACCCATGGGATAGCACATACAGTTACATGAGGAGACTGGGGATCAATTAGAGTGATGATCCTAACCTTTACTATAAGTTTTAAGATAGATGCCTAAAATGGATGAGAAGCTCATAGATGGGTGCAAGAGAAAATTTTCAACAAAGTTCGAGATGGAGGACCTTGATATCTAGTGACCTCTATAGGTGACATTGATGAATACAAATAAGACTAGTAGCAGAGGAGGTTACATATCACTCCAATTTCCTAATGTAGATGTAGAGAGAGGATGGTTCTCTACCTTAGAGAGAGTGGCAATGGTAGATCTCAATATTCAAGAATCCTGACATGATTTTGGGGATTAATATTCCTCAAGCGATGAGGAATATGATTCAAAAGAATGGTATACCGATGTAGATGCAGATTATGCTCTTATGCATTTTATCATTGGATAAGAAGGGATGCACTGGTATGACACACAGACACAATTATATGTGATATGTGTTGTAATAATACTTGTTGTTAGAACACTAATCCATCCTTAGTACCTTATTTTAGACCTTAGACAAATTCTTTTTCTTGTATGCATTGATTGCTATGGTTATTTTGGCCCATTCAAACACACACCAGTGCTCTAACTTGGTCAACATGGAACACGTGTTCCCCCATTAATGAAACTTATTATCTTGGATAACTTCCCTTCCTTTTTTTGTGGAGTCTGGTTTGACTAGCGGTGCTAGTGATGTTTTTAGACCATTTTTTCCCTTCTAGTGCATTTATTGTTCACCTTGAGCCACTCCCACACCTTTGTTTTCTCAAACATTCCTTTAATACACTCATTAATGCTCCAACATTCCAAACCAATGTTCACACCATGTTTCCTGGCTGTTTGGGGAGATTCAAGAGCTAATTGGTCCACCCAGGGGGGAATGGATGTCAAATCTAGTTATGACACATGTGCACTCCCAAATAGATTCCTAAGCCTCATGATTTTTCCCAAATGTAATATATGTCTATTCTAAACATATTCAAATGTTCTAAAGTGTTAATAATATCCACTATCAGCTTCCTGTGTGAATGTAATTTTAGACTTTTTCAAAAAAAATTGCTTCTTTTACAAACTAGAAAAAATATGAGAGTCCCTTGGCTTATAGATACAACCATGAATAAATTATCACACTATATCAGATTTTATTGAAGCTGAAAATTGAACTTAGTGTGTTTGATTTTCTATTAGAGTGATTCTCCAGAGAAATTTGTGAATTTCCATTGCAGGTACATTCGACAATTTTCACCATTAGCACAAGAAGATATGGAGAAAAATAATGTATTACTAACACCATTAAATTAATTTGAATGCAATGTCAATATGGTTATCCATTTGAGGTCCAAAGGTCTCTACAAGGTCACCATGGGAATAGAGGTAGAACCAAATTCTGCAGTAGAGAAATCGAAGTATTTCAATAAACTTGATGAAGAGTTTGAAATTGTTTGTTTCAACATTTCGAGAGAACTCTTGTTTCATGTTGAAAATATATATACCCCAAACTAATTTTGGCTCAATATTTAATTTCTCTTTGGTAATAATAATGAGATGAGGGATCACCATCTTGAAAATGAGCTCATCTCGTTGATCCCAGTGCACTATGAGACCATCCAAGAGTTATTCACCAAATTCAAGTCATTGGAGCTTCGGTTCAAGAAGTGTCAAATAGATAAGAAGGATGAGCAACTCATACTGACTACTCTTTCAAAGCTATGACTTGAGTATTATGTGTTTGTTATCACATTTCACTCAAGCAATCTGACAACTCGAAATTGGAAAATTCCATCACTAGCAAGCTTCATGGAGTATTTGACCCAAGATCAAGATAAGCTAGTACATATGGGAACCACCAAAGAAAGGAAGGACCAATTTATTGCTACAGGGGTTTCTAATGAATCCAAAGGCAAGAAGAAAGCCAAGTATTCAAAACATCTAGATAAGAAGAAATAGGACATACCCAAAATTCTTGATGGGGGTTCGAATCCTTGCAAGGACAAGGACAAGAAGGGAAAGGAATCAAGACCAAATACAGTTACTGCCATAAGGGATGTAATCCATAGAGTGCATGCATGAATAAAAACATATATAATATGGCACAATTATTGGAGAATAACAACATCCCAGTCCCAGAGGACACAAGGAAGAAGTATGAAAGTTCAGGATCTAACAACAAAGAGAGGTTCCATGCATTCATTTTTGGTTCTTCAAAATATTCCACCTTCATCATTGATTCAGCAGCATCAAGGCACATGGAATATATCAAATATTTCTTCACATCCATGTATTCATACAGTGGCCCAAGTGTTTGAATGGGTGATGATTCAGAGATACAGGCCAAGCGAGTTGCAAGGATCGATCTTGAAGATGGGTATTTCAACAATGTCCTATTTGTACCAGACTTGGCAATGAACCTGCTGCCAGTATAGCAAATGAAACATAGTAGAGAAGCCAAGAGATTAAAATTTACTCCATATGAGTTTTAGATAGCTGAAATATCCTCCAACAAAGGGGTGTCATTGGGTATGATGATCACCAAGATTGGATGTACAAATTCTCCAAATTTCTTCCAAACGCAACTAGGAAAGTTCTCTTGTCTCATACCAATGAAACCAACAACATGTGGCATGATATATTTGTCCTTATGAACTATAAATGTCTCCAAGATTTGAACAATTATGGCATTGTGGAAGAGCTTCCTCCTATCAAGACATCCAATGGTGCATGCATTGGTTGTGTGGTGGGAAAGCATTCAGAGCGCAACTATGAGAAAAGGAAGGCAAGGAGAGCTACACAACTGCTTGGTTTGGTGCATTCATATCTCATTGGTCCTCTTTCCACTACCTCCTATGGAGGATCAAGGTATGTTCTCACTTTCATAGATGATTTCTCAAGATTCTGCTCGATCTATTTCCTCAAGCTCAAATATGAAGTCTTTGAGACTCTAAACATTTGGAAGGCCTCGATTGAGAATCAAAGTGAGAAAATTATAAAAATCCTTCATACTAATAATGGAAAAGAGTATGTGAACAAGAATTTTCAACACCTATGTGAGGAATTTTGCATCCAAATGCAGCATTCGGTCCCCTGCACACCACAACAAAATGGCGTGGTAGAGAGGAAAACCAAGGCGCTTAAGGAGATAGTTACCTGTATGTTTAAGGATAAGGATTTGCATCCTAAGATATGTGGTGAATCCATTAAATGTGATGCATACATTAAAATCATGTATTTATACAAATTAGTGATTGGAAAAACACCATATGAGGCTTGGTTTGGTCACAAGCCAAATATTTCACATTTAAGGATTTTTGGCTCAAGGGGATGCACTCGAATTCCTTTTGAAAAGATAAAATACTTGAAGCAAAAATGAAAGGAGTGAATCATGGTAGAATATGGTAAATATAAAAATGGATACAATATATTTTATCCATCCACACACAAGGATTTCATAGAAAGAAGTGTGCAATTCAAAAAAGAAATTATTCCATATTTTAAACTAGCACCGGGGGAATGCTCTTCTCCTCAACATCAAGATGATGTAAGTGATGATTCCATTTATTATATTTATAATATTTATGATTCTCATATGGATTAATATTATGTTTCTGAAAATTACTCACCCTCAAGGCCCAAGTGTGCATAGAAAACCATAGAGGTTGTTGGATATTTAGCAAGAAATCCTCTAGATTCTAGGAAGACCAGATCACAATTCCAATGTGCTTATTTTGAAAATGAATGAGTCCTGATGAGAATTGATATATTATGGTTGTTTATGATACAAAATAATATCAGGAAGAATATTATGACCCAATATGGCAATCATCCGTGCAATAAGAGTTCAACTCTCTACAAGAAAATGAGACTCGGGAATTGGTTCCTTTGCCTCCCAAGAGGAAGCTTGTGCAATGCAAGTGGGTATATAGGAACAAATTTTATGCTGATGGGTATGATATAAAATATAATTCCTTATTATTTTCTTGAAACTTCTCTCAAGTCCAAATATTTTACTATACATAGACATTTGCACCGGTTTCCAAGATGGAATCTATCAGGCTAGTTTTAGCCATTGCTGCTAGTAAGCGCCGGGAGGTTCACCACATGGATGTAAAAAGTGCATTTATTCATGGTGAGATACAAGAATATATATATATATATATATATATATATATATATATATATATATATANGAGATGGACAATTTTCTATTATCACTTGGATTTGTTAGATGGAAGTCTGATACTAATGTTTATTTGCAGAAAATTGGTGATTTATTGTAGGTAATTTTACTGTATGTTGATGAAATTTTTATTATAGGTATCTGTACCAAAGAAATTGGGTCAATTAAAGCATCTTTGCACTGTGAATTTTCAACGACTGATCTTGGATTGTTGAAGAAATTTATTATTTTAGAAATTGAGAAATATGAAAGAGGAATCATGATCATCCAAAAAAAGTATGATTTAGACCTGTTATTGAAGTTTAATATTTCTTAATGTAAGGAATACAAGTTCCCATTCCTCTTTGGTATCAAACTAGGTGAAATTGGTGACTCTCCATTGGTGGATTGCTCTTTGTACATGCAACTAGTCAGGAGTTTGTCATATATTACTCATTCAAGGCCTAATTTAGCATATGTTGTAGGTGTTGTATATATATATATATGCAGAAGACTCATGATATCCATTGGAAGGAATACAATAGGATCTTTCAGTATATACAAAGAACCAGGAAATTCCGGGTACACTATGTTGCTAGTTCTCCACTAGAACTAGTAGGATTTTCTAATTATGATTGGGCTAGAGATCCCAATGACAGAAAATCCACTTAAAATTTTGTATTCATGATTGAATTAGGTCCCATATTCTTGTAAAGAGATAAACAACACACTATTTTCCTTTCTTCAACTGAGGCTGAGTACAGAGGAGAAATGAATGTAGCTACACAATGTGTGTGGTTGCAAGGCATTCTTCAGGAACTTGATGTTGCACTTGATTCACCCACTGTCATTTGGTGTGACAATCAAAGAAAAATAAATATTTCCATAGATACACTATATATACATAGGACTAAACACATATATATTCATATTCACTACATTCAGGGTTAAGTGCATGATCGGGTGATAGCGTTGCAGTATTTCCCTTCTGCTGAACAAACTCCTGATATTTTCACCAAGTGTTTCACAGAGAATACCTTCACGTAATTGAGATCACTTCTTGGAGTGAATGATAAATGGTTATGGCTGCCATTTACCTTCATATTTTTGGCCCCGTGTCCTTTTTTGAGGAAATTTTTTGTTCCCATGTGGTTTTCCTCTTTTCCTTGTTTTTATGGACAAATAAAATTTTATGTTGTATGAGGTGACTTGAGACTTTGTTTCCAAGGTATCCATGATATTTTTGGTTAATTTGTACTAATTAAATATTAAGGGGGGTTATTAGAACAATAATACATCCTTATTACCTTATTTTATATCTTAGACAAATTCTTTTTCTTCTATGAATTGATTCCTATGCTTTAGACTTAGGGAAATTGGTCAAGAAAATAAACTTGATGTCAAGAAAATAAACTGGTTATTTTGGCCCCTTCACACACACAACAATGCTCTAACTTGATCAAAATGGAACATGTGCACCCTCATTCATGACCCTTGGTGTCTTGGAGTGCTTCCCTTCATTTTTTTATGGAATCTCGATTGACTAGGGGCTCTAGTGATGTTTTTATACCATTTATTCCCTTCTAGTGCATTAATTGATCAATGTGAGCCACTCCCACACCTTTTTTTCCTCACTCACACCTTTCATAGACTCATTTATGCTATAGGATTCCACACCAATGTTCAAACGAGGTTTCATGACGGTTTGGTGTGATTCTAGAGCTAATTGATCCACCTAGGGGGGATGGAGGTCAAATCTCGTTATGACACATGTGCACTCCCAAATGGCTTCCTAAGCCTCACATTTTTTCCCAAATTTAATACATGTATGTTTTAAACATATTCATATGTTAGACAATGTTAATAATATCCACTATTAGCTTCATGTGTGAATGTAATTTCAGACTTTTCAACTTTTTTGTGGTTGGTTTGTAAACTAGAGTGAATTGTGAGAGTTCCTTGGCTTCTAGATCCAACTGTGAATGAACTCTAGCACTTTCTCAATATTTCTGATCATGAGAAATATAGGAACGGGTCCTTAGAATTAGACGATGAAGTTGAACACATTGGTAGAGACTCCAGTAATTCAGTAAGATAGAGATCAAGATGGATTCTTGCAAACAAGCGAAAGATAAGTATTTGAATTGTCATTTCCTATATATCTAGTTGTTCAAGATGTGTACATAGATATGTTTCTAGATTCGGGAAAAGTATTATGTGAATTAGAATATTTGTATTTTATTACTAATATGTAGGTGACAGGTAAGTGGCTTATGTTGTTGTACAACATTCCTTTTCTACTTATATGAAACCTCCTTGATAACATAATGTCTTGGAAAGATGGAAGGAATATAGAAAACTAGCGTAAGTAAATGAGATGTATATGATTGTTGCATTAGTTAAATTAGTTGCATGATTATATGACATATATCTTTATACATAAGAATGTATCATCATGAATATGTTTCTAAATGTTTATGATCATACAAATATATTTGATGTAGGAAGGATTGTAGGAAATCACCTACAAGAGGAGAAGTGATGAAGTTGTAGATGTACGATATAGTTGCAGATAAGAATGATGAAGCTACAGATGCACAAAAGAAGAATGATGCAAGTTGTGAATGTATGATACATTTTGAGGATGTACAAGAGAAGGATGATGTAGTTACAAAAGAATAATAATGGAAGTTGTGAATGTATGATGCAGAGAATGTTAAAGAACAAGTTGTAGAAGGAAGATGTAAAGCTCAAGTATGTTCCTACAGAGGAATAAGTAGGAGATGTGTTGATTAAGTCTCTATCTTGTGTAAATTTTGAATACTTTCAAGACAAGCTTGGTGTAGTCCGAAAGGACCTCTCTTGAAAGAGGGAGTGGCAGTAGAAGGAAGAAGGATGCAGTGGTGGTAGCTCAGTCTAGAGTAGGGTAAGTTTGGATAGGATTGTTGGACCGAAAGGGTTAGTAAGTTAGACGAGGCATGTTGATCCTAGAGGGATTAATATGTCTAGATAGATTAGTTTAAACCAAGTGGTTTTGTAAGCTAGGAAAAGGCTTGTTGTCTTCTAGGAAGATCCATCTTTCTACCTCGAATTGTTGGCTCAAAAGGGTTAGTAAGTTAGACAAAATTTGTGGATGGATCTACCAGAGAACTCACTGTGATGTTGATCCAATATAGTTAGAGTGAAAGAAGTGGTTGGAATGTATGGCTAGGCTTGTTGACCCAAAAGGGTTAGTAAACCAAACAAGGCTTGTTTGGTATCCAAGGAGATCAATATTTCTAACAAGGCTAGTCGACCTAAACGGGTTAGTAATTCAGAACATATATTGTTGTAAGTGGTTTTAGTATTGTTATACTGATGACTACTAATATTTTTGAATATAGTTTTTATTGTCAAAGGAGTTCAGTAATGACAAAGTAATAACCAAAGACATGATGGCAGCGCAAACTCAATGTAAGGTAAAGGAATAACAAAGGAAGTGATGGCATGGCATAATGATATGACATATGTGATGAAGCTGAAAAGACACATGAGGGGATCTAGTAAGGGGATCAATCTTGATCGATATTGATTGATCGATCCTATGATCAATCAACACATATTCATAGAGTTGTAGTCAACGTATTTAGTAGAGGTTGGAGGACTCAAATTGTATCAAGAGAATAGATCGATAGCATCAAACAGATCTGCCAAGTAAATGTCCGTGGAATATAACATTCCAAAGCACCAAAGTGAAGTTATGTGTTTAATAAACTGATGAACAAAAGAGGAGGATTCCAAAAAGTAATCAATGAATCACTAGAGTTGCAAAAATAAATTTGCGGAAGAAATTTTGAAAAAATGGAAAGCCACATCCGTAATCTGCAATCCGTAATGCAGAAGGAAGATGAAATCTACAATCTAGAAAGTGAGGAAGAAGTCGTGTGGAAGCAATTTTGAGAAAAATCAAAATGTATACTCGCAACTCATAGTTATGGAAGAAATGATTTTCTGATTGTGGAAAGGTCATTGTGAAAAGATAGTTGCGGAAATGCAATTGCAGAATCAATTTTCTAGAAAATTCAAAATGCATATCCGTAATCTGCAACCCAAAATTGCGGAAGGAATGAGTTCCCAAAAATTGTGGAAGAGGTCGTCTTGGAAAGACAATTATGGAAAGATAACTTGCGAAAAGGTAATCATGAAAAGGTAAATGCAAAAAATTCAATGCGGAAAGGTTGTTGCGAAAATGAAATGGTGGAAAGGTAATTGTTTGCAATCTGCAATCCGCAATTTCAAGAAGTTAATTGTGGAAGGTAAAATGCAGAAACAACAATGAAAAAAAGTCTATTGTGGAGATATTGTTGAGAAAAGGATGTTTCAGAAAAGCATTTGTGAAAGGGTTTCTCACAGATTGTGGAAAAATGGTTTTCCTGATGAAATAAATGAAAATTTGTCTAAGTGTTAATACATGAGGTTAAGGGGCATTCTGGTAATGCATTCCAGAGGATTCCTGTGTATATGTATGCATAGTATGTCCACACAAGTGTATGTAATATACACACACAGTGTAAGTATAATGTCTGCAACTAAAGTGAAGTATTTCTACACATTATTAAGAGATTATACGTTAGTATTTAAAAAGGGTCAGAGTGTTCTTTCACTAAAATCAAACCAGTAAGCTACATGAATAAATTAAGAAAGAGATATAAACATAATTAAAATGATAAATGTAATATGTTTATTTAATTAAACATAGACATAATATGTTGTGAAAGGATACTGAATTTGTGCGATGGTTTGATGAAATGGAATGATAAACATAATTGAAAGGAAGCGGTTATTGAAAAGGAAAGATGATGGACATTTAATAAGAATATTGATTTGATAGTAATGTGTCTCTGTAGTCCAGATCAATGTAAGTAAGATAGAGAACAAGGAAGAAAGACCAGTAATATTGTAAGTAGACATAATTAGATCTGGAAGTCAAATAAAAACATATTAGGGTGGTAGGGTGGTGCTAGGGAAGGCACCTTGGATGCAAGGGGGTCACAACCTCTTTCCAATGGTAGGTAGTAAATAGGGTGCCATAGCATCCTTTCAGTAGTAGATGATAAACAAGGGGGTCATATCCTCCTTCAAGTGGCAGCTGGTAAATAGGGTGTCATAGCATCCTCTCATCAGTAGCTAATAAAATGAGGGGGTCATAGCCTCCTTCTAGAAGTTGCTGGTAAATAGGGTGTAGTACCATCCTTGTATGTAGTAGCAGACATAAACTATTTGTAAATATAATTTTGCAATAATAGGAAGTATTGGTTCCTTTCCCAATTGGGATTCCATCTTTAAATTTGCGTTATGTGTATCTTGTTGATCATGTGTGTTAATGAATAAATTAAAAGTGGTTTAAATTGTTAAAAATTTATCAATACTGATACATCCCCCCTCTCAGTATTGTCCAATATTTCATCAATTGGTGTCGGAGAGAGATCCTTCACTACATCTTAATCCCTCAAAGGAAGATCCTATTAAAAAGCACTATGGATCAACAATAAGGAATGGGTTCCAATAGAGCTCCAACACTTAATAGAGGAGAATATGTAGTATGGAGAATAAGAATTAGAGTGTACTTACAATCATTAGGATGTGGTGTATGGAATGCAGTAATATATTATTACATCCCACCAAAGAGAGTAAGGAATACATTTCTGAAATAATCCAAGAAAAATAACTCAAGGGAAATAGAGGACATACTTCATGGATTACATCAACCTATCAAAGAAAATATAGGAACATGTCTTTCAGCTAAGGAACTCTAGATCAAATTGGAGAAACTTTACTCACTTGAACAAAGAGTAGAAGAAATATTTTCTCTTTTCAAAAATGAAAGTGATGATGAATAATCTTGCAGCCATAAGGAAGATCAAAGGAGTAAAAACATAAACAAGGAAAAATTTAATAAAAAGAAGAAAAACTTATATTCAATGGAAGATAGTGAAGATGAATGGATAAGTGAAAATGAAGAAAATATATTCATGGAGACAGGAACTTCAGAAGATGATTCAAAAATGGGAGGAGTTGTGGACCTAAATGCAGTACTCATAAGTTCTCTTGTAGAATTGAGAAGGAGAATAATTAAGAACAATTCTTTGGAAGAAAATATGTCAAAATGCCAAGAAGAGCAAAAATGAAAAGAAGAGGAATTGAAGACCCTCCAAGAAGAACTCCACAAATCAAGACAACAAGCAATGGATAGCATGAAAGAGGTCAATACCTTAAAACAAGAAGTTGTTAACTTCAAAGGAGAAATAAATAACCTAAAATATCAACTCACTGTTAGTGCAAAGTTCAAGGAAATTACTTAAGCACTTAACTAAGTCCTCAACTTACAAAGATTCCCAGAGGATAAAACAGTTATTATATATGATCAAGAACATACCATTAAAGGATAAATCTCCATCATGCAGGAAGATGGTAAACGTAGGGATGATGCTTCCAAACATACATCCATACAACAAAAGGATTGCATGAAGATTAATTCTATTCATCGGAATCCTAAAAATAAAAATTTCAGAAGATATGCCAATGAATTCTATAGATATTTTCATCGTTGTCACGAATTTCGTCACAAGGCTGCTGATTGTAGAATCAAAGAAGAACATATAAGTCTAAAAAGAAAAAATGGCACTAACATATCAAATAGAAAAAGACTTATTATATGTTTCATATGTCACAATGTTGGACAGTTTGAAAAAAATTGCAAGAACAATACATGTAGACTTTCTAAAGAAACAAAGGAGAAGAGATATAAGATAAAATATATAAGACAAAGAAATAGAAGACCAGTAAACAAGGTACCCCAAGGAAATATGTGGAGAATAAAGTCAAACTACAAAGACTCAGAAGAAACAAAAATTTCAAACATTGGTGAGTTTTCCAAAGATAATGATGAGTATGATAGTGCTATAGATAAAAATAACATCCTTTATGAGGGAAAACAAGATGAATGTGTAAATCAATACACCAATGGAGATAAAGATGATAATGATAGATGCATTTTCTAAAAATGTTTCTCATGACCTAGAAGAGAACCCTAAAATTAGCATTAGAAGGGATCATATACTTAGGGGGAGTTAATATCAGAAAATTGCAATTGGTATTTGTAAATAATTAAGTCATTTGGTAAAAGGAATTGAAAAATATAAAATCTATCTTCGTCAAAAACAAAAAGTAGAGAGTCATATTAAAGAGTCATAAGAGTACTTGCTTAAAGACCATCTAGGTAGCAAGTGAAGTGTTGAAGCACACTTATATTTTAAGTCTAAGAAAGAGAGAAGAAAAATTGTGATGAAGGGAAGATATGTGATGATCATAAGAACTAACTACATCCAAGTATTATGAAAATAGATTACCTGTAAGACTGAGAAATTTTAGTGAACTATTTTTAATCTATTTTTGGGAATAAGCATATCTGAAAGAAAAGAATGAAGATTAGATTAAATGTAACCCTCCTATGACATAGGTTGATGTCATGATGGCATATTCATGGCTGAAAAAGGATATTGAAAGAGTATTAAGGAAAAATTGATGAAGGTCCCAAAGAAGATAAATGTTAGATGAATGAGCTAAAAAAACAGTCTGATTTGAAAAAACACATTCGTAGAGCACCTGCTAGAACTGATCAAGCTACCTATTGAATATAATCACTTATTAATAAAAAATATATACTATATATCCATGTTTTATGGGAAGCATGAGTAAGCAATTACTTAATACAAATGGGAAGACTCACTATGAGAATACTGAAGACACATATTTGACATAATTTTGAAGGGAACAATTGGGATTCATGCACATATCAATTGATGAAGTTCTCATAGAAGTGTGTATATAAAATTGTAGAAAATCTTGTTGTTGAAAGTGTATTGGGAAGCTTTTTGTTGAAAAGTGGAAGGTGTAACCTGTGGGTTCCAACCATGAAAAGTGGTTTCCTTTAAAGTCTCCATCCAGGACAGATGTCTTCCAAACATCATCATAAACTACCTTGATATACATAAATGAAAATGTTTGATGAGTGACAAAGATGACATTGTGATAACTCTTGTAAGTTGATGTGCAAAATAGCGTATAGAAGTCCAACACTACTTACACATAGAAATTTCTCTCTGGACCGTCATCACATTGGTTTGAAGTATAAAAAAAAAATCAATGGGACAAAAGGAAGTAGTGTGATAGGCGGACTCTATAAATTTATCATCCAGGTTATCATTCAAAAAACTTTCCAGAAGAAATAAAATGTTAAACAACTCATAACACAGTGGTTAGTATCAAGTCAAGTTAAAAAAAAAGACTAGAAAGGCATAACAGGTTATCCTTTGTCATTGTTGTCAAAGGGGGAGAGGAGAATGTTTAGATATTGTTATCAATTCCAAAGGGGAGAATGTTGAATATAGTTGTCATTGATGTCAAATGAGTTTAGTAATAACAAAGGAATAACCAAAGACATTATGAGAGGAATAACTGTTAGAGTTTTATCATTTAATCAATATGATCTAGGATCTTATCTGAGATAATAACATGCAAAGCAATAATCACAAAAGACAAGAGACACAAAGAGTTTTCCTCGAGGAAACCATAAAGGAGAAAACCCCACAACTTCCTCAGAGATAGAATGAGCACCAATACCAAAATTAAAACCCAAAAACACAAAGATGATCTCCAACAATTGTTCTCTCTCTCACTTCTGTGAGCTTCTCTTCTCTCACTCACGCGCTATAGTTGAGTGAGTGTGTGATTCAAATAGATATTCTCACTCTTTATTTATCCTTCTTTTCAACTTAAAAATTACTCATGAGGGTCGAGTTATCTAGGATATTCTAATAACCCTAGTACCCCTCATCTATGGGGACTATTTCCCCGACTTACAACAGAGGGTTAACCTCAATGACATTACGTTAATTTGTTATATTAATGATTCTCCCGACAGGAACATCAGGGTACAATAAAATATATACAAGGGAATACATTCTAAAGTTACAAATACATCAACACTCCCTCTTAACTAGGAAGGTATTCTCTTGACATAGTTCATTAGCACAAGTATTCATCACTGGATCATCATCATCATCACTGCTCCTACTATATCGAGCAAATGGTGCTATCTCTCAATTCTACTCATCATAGGAAGTTCTATAGATCTAGCCCTTTTTCATGCTAGATGTATTTTGGGATCCAAAATTGTCTTTTATAATGATGTTATTTACATTAATTTCACATCCTATCTACCATAATTTAATACATCTATGTTCAATAAGGCTATAGTTTACGTTGTCTTATTAATTAAATATCGTAAATGTAAAGTGAGCCAAATATGTTATCTTTAATGTATTAAATGCAATAATTGTGTAAGTCATAAGCATTTCAGTACTCCACCCAGCCTTTCTTCTAATCATAAGCTCTACACTAGGTTTGATTACATTGGTTCACTAAGTTTGGCTTGCCTTTATCTTTTGTCTCTTGTTGATCCTATGATATCTTCGCCTTCCACTTCTCATTAGTCCTGTCAAATCTACATGTAAAAATCAAAACCAAGGATTGATGATAAGACTGTAAAAATATAAATAAAAATAGATGAAATATTAGAAAATGATTATTATTAACATACTAATCTTTTTAAAAACATAATTTGTTTAAATCCACAATAAAACAAATTAGTATAAAACAAAATTGAAAACATCGCTAAAATAAAATGTTTTAAATGTTTTAAATGGAAATATTAAGCATGAAAATTACATAAATAAGTAGAAACATTGGTTCCATTAGCCATAAAAGGGAGATGCACATTTCATTGACTTTCCATAGCCTACATTTGATTAAACAAAAAAAATCATTAAACCAATATAATATGCATGTCAGTTTCTTTCACTTTATCATATAAATGGAACTTTATTTCACTTTATAATATGGATGGAACTTATAAATTATTTTGTTTGGCTTTCACAAAACTTTGACTACTATGTAATTTATTTATTTTGATGCAAGAAATTATGAGAAAAGGAAGGAGTGCACGTATCATGAGGATGGGAAGGAAGAAGATTAGTAAAATCCAACATACAACCAATCAAACTCATCCACAACGTAAAACTAGCACCTAACATTCAATTTGGAAAACAAACTAGCAGAAAATCCTCTCAGAATCCAGATTTATGAACAAATTTTAGTTACGGGTCATTTGAATGCTCATCCAAATGCCCATTCTCACCACGTGTTTTTAACAGACAACATATTTTCGGGAAAATAGAGGAAAACTTGAAAATTCTGGCACATGGGTTTTATGCAGAATAGGCCCATTTCGGTGATTGTAAGGAATTTTTGCAAAATCCAGATCCATTTGAGGGAAAATCGTGGTTATTTGAAACCAAGTTTTCCAGAAAACATGGTTGGCCATTTTCTAAATTTAGAAACTAGCTGTAACAACTCAAGAAATTGGGGGATTCGACTCTATCCTTCACCACTGGGTTGTTAATGTATAAGTTAGACCCTAGAGCTCTGGAGATGGGTTGCTATTATACAAATCTATTTTTGATAATATTGAATTGCTGCTTCTGTTTCAAATTCATTTTTATGCATTGGTGACTGATTAGTTTGTGAATGTGAAGCCACTATCACCTGAGAGGGCCCCCCAATGACAAGTGTGCATTTCTGTGTGTGTAAGATCAATCTCATTCAACTATGTTTGCGTCTGTTAGCTAAGTAATTTTGTTTATGTATTTTTTTTTTTTTAATTTCAGTTTAGTAGATGTTCAGTTGTGTGTATGCTTTCAATTAAATTCATTTTAGCTTGGTATATTATGAAGTTTTCCTTAGTCATAGAGCTCTTTCTAGTTGTTCATTTCATTTTCATTTCTGATATTTATACTCTGCCTGTGCATCTTTCTTTTCACGTTTACTATTTGTTTCATTTACAATTGCATTCCCGTCATCATTCCAGGAGATAAATTTCGGGGGCAACATTTGAGCAAAGCATAAGGAATATGGAGAAATGGTTTGAAACCCACTTCCCAAATGGAACCATTTACCAATAATCACTGGTAGTTTCCAACAATTCTTAACATATAGGGAGAAAAATGTTGTTGGACAGAACTCTTCGTTTTTCCCATTTGCATTTGATTTCATTCTTGTGTATTTTTTTGTCATCTCTTTCGTGGCAGTTAGTATAGTTTCTTATATAATTTGTTTATTTGTTTTAGTTTCTTGACATCATTCATTTCATTTATTCATGTAGTGTATGTCATATTATGATGTTGTGTTGTTAATGTAGTTTGATTTCCATTCTTTAAATCAAATAACCGGTTGCGCGCATAGCTTATTTCTAGTTTCCTTCCCAGTTTTACAGTTTGTTTCCTAGTTTTATATTGATAATCAAACGGAGTAGTTTGCTTTAATATCTTAGTTCTTCTCATTCTCATTTTGTTATAAATTCACTTGGTTTTTATCTTATCTTGTTTAATAATGCAATAGAGAATAATTTTTTTATTATCATGAACTAGCTTAAGTTATTTTGCTATTAAATTTGATTACTAAACATGATTATTTACTGTTCGTTATGAATTAAGTATTCACATGCACAAAATTAGCCGATGAGTAGATCATTTAGGTAGATTTCCACTGTTTTCTTTATGCAGGCTGTCATTTAGACTGCCTATCGAGACTGTCATTCAAACCTATGTTCCAGTCTATTATCCAACGTTTCATTTGGCCCTTAGCATTTTCAATCTGATTTAAGCTTGTTTCTTTAGCTCTTTGATTATGTTTCAACTGTGGTAGTTAGATAATGGTTATGTTTGTCTTTAGGACCATAGGTTAGATTGTTTAAAGTATTTATTAAGTTTTTTTCCTATCTTTCACCTCTTTTGACCTTAATATGTTTTGTATTTTGGTTTCTTTTGGTTTCTTAGTATTAAACATTTCAAGTTCATAGATCAGTTGTTGATTAGATTAGATTTGTTAAACTAGTTTGCTAACATTAGTTTATGATTCCTCCAAAGTATTTGTTTACACTTGGTCCTTATATTAGTGTTTCAATATTCTTATATGATTTCATTGAGTTCAATAACTAGAGTAGGATAGTTGGTTAGGTTGCTCTTTTGAAAATATAAAGTAGTTTTTCTCATAAAATATATAGATGAATTGCTATTTTCATTTGTAGCATAATTTCCTAATTTGTAGTAATTAGTTTTAGATTTTCTTTCGTAATTAATTTCAGTATTTGCTTTCGTAGTTATTCGTATGGTTAAGTAGATTCACAACCCTACATAAGCATATAGTTCATGCATTTATGAAATATTTTACCTGAATTGTTGCCTGTTTTGAATAGTTAGATTTACTTTCATTAGATTAGATTGCTTTCAGACCAAGTGACCGCTTTCCTAGATTAGATGTTGCGATTTCATTTCATAGAATAGATTAGCATAACAGTAGATTAGATTTGAATTCCAATTGTTAAATAGTTTCCATGTTTTCATATGAATCTATTGGATTCCTGCATTTAACTCATTATAGTCATGCATGTAGTTTAACATCATGTAGTTGCATGATTAGTGCATTTGCATATCTAGTTAGCTCAGATTAAAATAAGCTTTAATCATGAACATATAGTGTTTGCATCTCACAAGCTACCTTCCCGGGTTGACAAATTAAGTGTTGAATTAGATAGCATGTATTTTACCAAACATTTTGGTGTCGTTGAAGGGGATGCGCTAAAGGGATTATAGTCTAGACAGATAGGTTGGTTTTACATTACATAACAAAGGGGAGGGGAGAATGGTAAGACGAGAGGTAAGAACCTGCGCATTGACTATAGTGGGGTGTCCCAAAGCCTTGATGTTCCTTTTCCGCATTTACTTTCCACGAGTTAATTTTAGATAGTTGTATTAGTGTGCCATGATTTTGAAAATTTGGTTTAGTAGTAGATAGTATTTAAAAAAATTAAAAACCATGTAAGATTTTGGGTACTGTAAGAACCCTAGAGACTAATCCTTGTGTGAATAAGAACCTACCAACCAACAAAATGGACTCAAAGGTTCTCATTAATATGAAAGAACTCTCTTGAATCCTAGAAAAAGCTGGAGTCTCGACCTCTACCGAGGATTAGATCCTGACAGAAGTTGAAAGCTTATCAACTACTCCTCAAATGATAGATGAACCAAAATCCCAAGAACTACAAAATAATCTTCTTTGTGAGACTGCAAAAGAAGCTGATACATTGGGGATTGCATCTGAAGGAGAGCAACCCAAAATTAAAAATTTCTCCACATGCAATCTAATCAATCCATCATGTGCTCAAACATCTACTCAATTAGAAGAAGGGGATCTGTATGACATAGTGAAGGAAGGTGAGTACCAGGACTACATGGAAATATGGTTCCATGAGGTAACCCAGCCACAATACTATTCCTTCATTCGACACTTGTTGATGCAAAGAACATTAAGTTGGTTGAACTTCCACATTTAGGTAATCACTGCAACAATCTTTTCTTATGTGGATAAAGGTACAATTCTAATTTTGCTTCGTACTTGGTTTCATTGGAAAAGCTCATATACTTGAATAAACATGTTTTCTTTCTTCTTAGGGTGGGGAAATATGTATATAATTAAAATGTTGTGTTCTTAGTTTAGGGAATAATGCAACTTCTTTTTTTGTTTTGTTTTTTCAGATAAAAGAACTAAGAAGAATATAATGCCAAAGACTAAACCGAAGCAATTTTTCATCGTTATTTCTTTTAATACATGCATATTTCTGAATATAACAACTCCTCAAGGCCAATTTTAAATACCATGGATATTTTTCATAAGTTTAAAAGTCTATCTAAAACATAGAGGTCACTCGTACATCCTAGCTTCATTATCGGAGTCTGTTATTTAAGCATCTCTACTACAGGATAGCATAAGGGTGAATGAAATTCTTAGTTTGTGAGGGAACACTACCATAACTCTATATGAAAAGATGAATTTTGGGACTAGAGACACTTTTCATTCATTATCTTATGGCTTCATCCACTTTACACTAAATCCATCAACTGTGTGTATCCTTGGTTCAAAAGAATTCCTCTTGCAACCTTTATTTTGTTTTCATGATTAAAAAAAAGAGACTAGATGTCCTCCAACCCATATACCATCCCATTCTGTAACATGGTTTTTAGAGCTGCTCCCCCACCACTCCTTCATAGGAAAATTTGTTTGTCGAATATCTATAGGGAGTGGATATTTGGGACATGAGCCTCTAATGGAAAACATGTTTAAGAGGTTGACCCATTGGGGTACTAAACAAGCTCGCTGGAAGCATGTACCAACCTATGGTATGACTAGGTAAACCCAACAGGGTATTGAACAGACTCGACTGAAAGTGGGGAATCTGCCTGGGGAGGACAAGTTGTTAAAAAAGAGAGAGAAAAAGAGTCTAAAAAAAAAGCAAAGAGAGAAAAAAAACATATGAAAATGACTCTGTGATAATAAAGGTTGTTGAGGGTCTACTAGAGGAAGGTATGTATGGTTGGTCTAAAGAAAATGAAATCTGTCAATCTGTCATTTGAGAATGTTTGTAAGTTGGACTTAAGACCCTGTTGTCTAATTCATACTATACCTAGGATGCCACTATCCTTGAAGTGGGACCCATAAACTTAGGAGTCTAATGAACTTGAAATGCAAGCTCTGTCCATAACTACTTGAATAAAGATAAACCTTTGAGAAGTAGTAGGGATGACTAGTTTCCTATAGGCTTTATAGACTGTCTGCACCCTCATGTTTTCTATCTAAGGAATGTCCCCTATCATAGCTTATATGTGGCCTTCGTGAGCATAACTGATGAATTTGCATGTATTAAGGAATCTGATTTAGTATGATATTACCTGTTGAGTGTTGTTGATCAAGAGTGTTAACATAAGAGAACACAACCCAGTCTTAATCCATTCATGGCATGAGGATGTGCCATACGTTCGGTCTGGGCGAGAGAGAGTCTCAGTTTATATTGTCTTCATAAGCATGAATTATTACTAGTTGAATAGTATGAAGTCGTTTTGGTCATCTCATAACATAACATTTTTTTCTCTAAGTTCTAGTTCTTATGTCATAATAAAGTTGTCTTAGTTTTTCTAAAGATTTCCTATAAACTATTGATGATCAAACATAGTTTTTGAATAAATGAAAGACCACTTCCAATTCATTCATGGCATGCGGATGTGCCATACCTTTTCTCTGGGGGAATGTTGGGCTTCAGAATTGTCTTTCATAATGATGTTATTTACATTAATTTCCCATCCTATCTACCATACTTTAATAATCTATGTTTGATAAGGATATATTTTACTTTGTTTTATTAATTAAGTCCCATAAATGTAAAGTGAGCCTAATATGTTATTTTTAATGTTTTAAATGCAATAATTGTGTAAGTCATAAGCATTTTGGTACTCCACCCGGCCTTTCTTTTGATCATGAGTTCTACACTAGGGTTGATTGCATTGGTTCACTAAGTTTTACTTTCCTTTGTCTTTTGGTTCTTGTTGATCCTATGATATCTTCGCCTTCCACTTCTGGTTAGTCCTATCAAATCTAAAAGTGAAAATAAAAACCAAGGATTGATGATAAGTTTGTAACAATATAAATAAAAATTGATAAAACATTAAAAAAAAGATTATTATTAACACACTAATCCTTTTAAAAAAATAATTTGTTTAAATCCACAATAAAAGAATTTAGTAGAAAACAAAATTGAAAACGTCCATAAAATAAAATATTTTAAATGTTTTAAGTGGAAATATTAAGCATGAAAATTACATAAATATTTAGAAACATTGGTTTTATTAGCCATAAAAGGGAGGTGCACATTTCATTCACTTTCCATAGCCTACATTTATTAAACAAACAAAATCATTAAACCAATATAATATGTATGGTGCTTGGTTTCACTTTATCATATAAATGGAACTTTATTTCACTGTATAATATGGTTGACACTTATAAATTATTTTGTTTGGATTTCATAAAACTTTGACTAATATGTAATTTATTTATTTCGACATGGGAAATTATTTGAAAAGGAAGGAGTGCACGTATCATGAGGATGGGAAGGAAGAAGATTGGTAAAATCCAGCATACAACCAATCAAACTTAGGCACAATATAAAGCTAGCACCCAACATTCAATTTGGAAAACAAACCAGCAGAAAATCCATTCAGAATCTGGATTTATGAACAAATTTCAGTTACAGGTCATTCGGACACATCCAGATGCCCATTCTGACCACGTGTTTTTAATGAAAAGACATATTTTCAGGCTATATTTTTGGGTAAACAGAGGGAAAATTGAAAATTTTGGCACATGGGTTTTGTGCAGAATAGACCTTTTTTGGTTACCGCATGGAATTTTCCCAAAATTCAAAGCAATTTGGGAGAAAATCGTTGTTCTCTGAAACCAACTTTTTCAGAAAATGTGGTTGGCCATTTTCTAAATTTAGAAACTAGTTGTAACAACTTAGGAAATTGGGGGATTCGACTCTATCCTTCTCCACTAGGTTTTTCATGTATAAATTAGACCCTAGAGGTCTGGAGATGGGTTGTTATTGTACAAATCCATTTTTGATAATATTGAATTGTTGCTTATGGTTCAAATTCGTTTTTATGCATTGGTGACAAATTAGTTCATGAATGTGAAGCCAGTGTCAGCTGAGAGGGCACCTTAGCGACAACTACACATTTCTTTGTGTGCAAGATCGATCTTGTTCAACTATGTTTGTCTATGTCAGCTAAGTAATTTTGTTTCTATATTTTAATTTTATTAATTTTAGTTTAGTAGATGTTCATTTGTGTGTATGCTTTCAATTAAATTCATTTTAGATTGGTAGATTAGAAAGTTTTCCTTAGTTGCAGAGCTCTACTGAGTTGTTCATTTTCTTTTAATTTCTGATATTTATACTCTACTCATGCATCTTTCTTTTCACGTTTACTATTTTTTGTATTTACAATCACATTCCCATCATCATTCCAGGAGATAAATTTCAGGGAAAACGTTTGAGAAAACCGTAAGGAATCTGGAGAAACGGTTCAAAAACCACTTCCCAAATGGACCCATTTACCCCTAATCGAGGGAACTTTCCAAAAATTATTAACAGATAGGAAGAAAATGTTTTCTGGACAAACCTCTTCATTTTTCCCATTTGCATTTGATTTCATTCTTGTGTATTTTTTTGTCATCTCTTTCCTGGCAGTTAGTATAGTTTCATATATAATTTGTTTATGTGATTTAGTTTCCTGACATCATTCATTTCATTGCTTCCTATAGCATATGTCATATTATGATGTTGTGTTGTTAATGTAGTTTCATTTCCAGTCTTTAAATCAAATAACCAGTTGCGCGCATAGGTTATTCCTAGTTACCTTCCCAGTTTTACAGTTTGTTTCCAAGTTTTATATGGATAATCAGACAGAGTAGTTTGCTTTAATATCTCAGTTCTGTTCATTCTCATTTTGTTATAAATTCACTTTTTTTATATATTAGCTTTTTTAATAATGAAATAGATAATAATTTCTTTATTATCATGAATTAGATTAAGTTATTTTGTTGTTGAATTTGATTACTGAACAGTTTTATTTACTGTTCCTTATGCATTAAGTCTTCACATGCAAAAAATCAGTTGATGAGTAGATCATTTAGGTAATTTTACATTGTTTTCTTCATGCAGACTGCCTATATAGACTGTCATTTAGACCTGTGTTCTAGTATGTTATCCAGTCTTTCATTCAGCCCTTAGCGTTTTCAATTTGATTTAAGCTTGTTTCTTTAGCTCTTTCATTATGTTTCGACTGTGGTAGTTAGACAATGGCTATGTTTGTCTTTAGGACCATAGGTTAGATTGTTTAAAGTATTTATTAAGTTTTGTTCCTATGTTTCACCTCCTGTCACCTTAATATGTTTTGTATTTTGGTTTCTTTTGGTTTCTTAGTATTAAACATTTCAAGTCCATAGATCAGTTGTTGATTAGATTAGATTTGTTAAACTAGTTTGCTTACATTAGTTTATGATTCCTCGCAAAGTATTTGTTTACACTTGGACCTTAGATTAGTGTTTCAATTTGCTTTATATGATTGCATTGAGTTCGATAACTAGAGTAGGATAGTTCGTTAGTTTGCTCTTTTGAAAATATAAAGTAGTTTTGATCATAGAATAGATAGATTAATTGCTCTTTTCATTTGTGGCATAAATTCTTGTTTTACAGTAATTAGTTTCATATTTGCTTTCATAATTAATTTTTGTATTTGGTTTCCTAGTTATTCATATGGTTAATTAGATTCTCAACCTTGCATAAGCATATAATTCAAGAATTCATGAAATAGTTCAGTTGAATGGTTTCCTGTATTGAATAGTTAGATTTACTTTCATTACATTAGATTGCTTTCGGACCAAGTGACCGCTTTCCTAGATCAGATGTTGCGATTTCATTTCATAGAATATATTAGCATAACAATAGATTAGATTTGAATTCTAGTTGTTAAATAGTTTCCTTGCTTTCATAAGAAAAGATTGGATTCCTACATTTAACTCATGATAGTCATGCATGTAGTTTAGCATCATGTAGTTGCATGATTAGTGCATTTGCATATCTAGTTAGCTTAGATTAGTATAAGATTTAATCCTACACATATGGTGTTTTCATCTCACAAGCTACCTTCCTCAGTTGACAAATTACGTGTTGAATTAGATATCATATATTTTACCCAACATTTTGGCACCGTTGCCGAGGAGGTGCTAACGGGATTAGAATCTAGGTAGATAGGTTTCTTTTACATTCCACAACAAGGGGGAGGGGAGAACGGTAAGACGAGGGTAAGAACCTGCACATCCGCTATGGTGGGGTGCCCCAAATCCTTTTTGTTCCTTTTTTGCATTTACTTTCAACAAGTTAATTTTAGATAGGTGTTTTGGTGTGCTATGATTTTGTAAATTTGGTTTAGTAGTAGATAGTCTTTAAAAAAAAAACATAATATTATGGGTACTGTAATAACCCTAGGGACTAATTCTGTAGAAATTTAGGCCTGCAGTAGATTAATTTCACCCACAGCAATTAACAATTGATCATGCAAAATTATCAACAATGGAGACTGAATATGGAGCTGTAACACAAAATTATATTAACTGAGTGTACAATAGCCAACCCTGTAATAACATAGGCTGATAAATATATAGAATACATGAGCAAATCGAATGCATAAGGAAGCATCCAAATCTAGCATAAAGCAGGCTTACCCAAAATAGGCAAATCCCCCATAGGTGTAAAAAGCTGATCCCAAATCTATCAAGGACCCCACGAATTAGCAAGGGAACATAGGCAAGCTAAATAGTGGTCAAATGGCAGATCATACATGCTTTTTCATGGAGGAAAGAGTGGAGGAGGAAGAGGCAACAAAGCCGATTCACCTCACCTAGTCTTGCTTTCCTATGTGCCTTAAAACACT
>LPNX010631272.1:950265-968578 GCA_001517045.1 Pseudotsuga menziesii
TTCTTGCGTGAGAGATTCCATGAAATCTGCAAGGATGGGCATCTTCCAGGTTCGAGCTGTGAGTTTTGTGGCATAGAAGGTCAAAAAAAAGACTGAGTAGTCAGGTCCTAGCTTCGAGAGGATGGCCAATATGAGCTTCTCATCTTTTCTTTTCAATACCACACTGTTTCAGCTGCAAAACTAGTGCTTTGAACTTGGAGAAGTATAGCTGCAGTGATTCAAAATTATTGGGACTTAGGGAAATCAATTCATTTTCGATTTGGTGTCCCCTCATCTCATCTGTCTTTTTGAAGAGTTCAGAAAGTTTCTCCCATACTTGATCCGGTGAAGTTAATCCATCGAGATGGAAAAGGAGGTCTCGGGAAATACTAAGACATAGGAGGCCATAAGCCTCATCTCTTCGATTGTGCCATTTGATCTTCTCTACAGCAGCATTGGGCTCTGCTTCTGTAGCCATAGTCACCCTATAGAGGCCTTTCTCTCTCAACAAGATCTCCATCTCTGCTTTCCATTCAAAATAGTTGAAGGGAGTGAGGATAGTTTTCTGTGAATCCATAGCTTTAGAAAATATGTCTCGGCTGTCAGTAGAAGGCTCCCAGTCTTGATGTCGAACCTGCAAAACAATTTTTGAAGGAGAGTAACAACCTACAATGGCTCTAATACCATGTAGAAATCCAGGCCTACAGTAGATTAATTTCACCCACAACAATTAACAATTGATCATGCAAAATTATCAACAATGGAGACTGAATATGGAGCTGTAACAAAAAATTATATTAACTGAGTGCACAATAGCCAACCCTGTAATAACATAGGCTGCTGAATATATAGAATACATGAGAAAATTAAATTCATAAGGAAGCATCCAAATCTAGCATAAAGCAGGCTTACCCAAAATAGGCAAATCCCCCATAGGTGTAAAAAGCTGATCTCAAATCTATCAAGGACCCCACGAATTAGCAAGGGTGCATAGGCAAGCTAAGGAGTGGTCAAATGGAATCTCATACATTCTTTTTCATGGAGGAAAGAGTGGAGGAGGAAGAGGCAACAAATCTGATTCACCTCACCTAGTCTTGCTTTCCTATGTGCCTTAAAACACTGAAAAAGCAGGCAATAAAGCAGAAAAAGTAGAAGGGCACCTAGGAGGCCAGGAATAAAGCAGATTTGATTCCTAAGGATTTCCCAAGCACTACATGAGTCAATAATGGCAATTTTAACCTCTATGGATAGGCAATTAGCAACTTGCACATGGTGGGACTCATGGACTAGGCAAATAAGACAAAAATAAATGAATTAATGTCTAAGTTGGTAAATACTATGGGTTGATTATTCTAAAAAATCCTTGTGTGAAGCAGAACCTACCAACCAACAAAATGGACTCAAAGGTGCTCATTAGTATGAGAGAACTCTCTTGAATCTTAGAAAAAGCTAGACTCTTGACCTCTACCGAAGAGAAGGATCCTGACAAAAATTGAAAGCTTATTAACTACTCCTGAAATGATAGATGAACCAAAATCCCAAGAACTACAAAATAATATTTTTTCTAAGACTGCAAAAGAAGCTGATACATTGGGGATTGCATCCGAAGTAGAGAAACCTGAAATTAAAGAGTTCTCCACATGCAAGCCAATAGATCCATCATGTGCTCAAACAACTGCTCAATTAGAAGAAGGGGATCTGTATGACATATTGAAGGAAGGTGGGCACCAGGACTACATCAAAATATGGTTCCACAAGGTAACCCAGCCACAATACCATTCCTTAATTCGACACATGTTGATGCAAAGAACGGTAAGTTGGTTGAACTTCCACATTCAGGTAATCACTGCAACAATCTTTTCATATGTGGATACAGGTACAATTCTCATTTTTCTTCACACTTGGTTTCATTGTAAAAGCTCATATACTTGAATAAACTTGTTTTCTTTCTTCTTAGGGTAGGGAAATATGTATATAAATAAAATGTTGCATTCTTAGTTTAGGGAATAATGCAACTTCATTTTTTGTTTTGTTTTTCAGATAAAAGAACTAAGAAGAAGATAATTCCAAAGACTAAACCGAAACAATTTTCCATTGTTATCTTTTTTCATACATGCATATTTCTGAATATAACAACTGCTTAAGACCAATTTTAAATACCATGGATATTTGTCATAAGTTTAAAATTCATTCTAAAACCTAGAGGCCACTCGTACATCCTAGCTTAATTATCAAAGTCTTTTATTTAAGCATCTCTACTACAGTGTAGCATAAGGGTGACTGAAATTCCTAGTTTGTGAGGGAACACTACCATAACATTAAATGAAAGACGAAGTTTGGGACTAGAGACACCAACTATGTGTATCCTTGGTTTGGTAGATTCCTCTTGCAACCTTTATTTTGGGTTCATGATAAAAAAAAAGACTAGTTGTCCTCCAACCCATATACCATCTCATCCTGTAACATGGTTTTCAGAGCTGCTCCCCCACCACTCCTTCATAGGAAAATTTATTTTTTGAATATCTATAGGGAGTGGATATTTGGGACATAAGCCTTTGATGGAAAAATGATTTAAGAGGTTGACCCACCAAGGTACTGAACAGGCTCACTGGAAGCAGGTACCACCTATGGTATGACTAGGTAAACCTGACAGGGTACTAAACAGGCCCAAATGAAAGAGGGGAATCTTCCTGGGGAGGAGAATTTGTTAAAAAAGAGAGAGAAAAAGATTCTAAAAAAACAAAGAGAGAAAAAAAATATGAAAATGACTCTATGATAATAAAGGTTGTTGAGGGTCTACTGGAGGAAGGTATGCATGGTTGATCTAAAGAAAATGAACTCCATCAATATGTCATTTGAGAATGTTTGTAAGTTTCACTTAAGAACATGTTGTCTAATTCATACTATACCTAGTATGTCACTATCCTAGAAGTGTAAACCATAAAATTAGGAGTCTAATGAACTTGAAATGCAAACTTTGTCCATAATTACTTGAATAAAGATAAACCTTTGAGAAGTAGCAGGGATGGCCAGTTTCCTATAGGCTTTATAGACTGTCTACACCCTCATGCTTTCTATCTAAGGAATGTCCCCTATCATATCTTATATGTGGTCTTCATGAGCATAACTGATGAATTTGCATGTATTAATAAATCTACCTTAGTATGATATTACCTTCTGAGTGTTGTTGATCAAGAGTTTTAACATAAGAGAACACAAACTAGTCTTAATCCATTCATGGCATGAGGATGTGCCACACTTTCGGTCTAGGGAAGAGAGAGTCTCAGTTTAAATGGTCTTCATAAGCCTTGAATTATTACTAGTTGAATAATATGAAGTCGTTTTGGTCATCTCATAACATAACATTTTTTTCTCTAAGTTATAGGTTTTATGTCGTAATAAAGTTGTCTTAGTTTTGCTAAAGATTTCCTATAATATATTGATGATCAAACATAGTTTTTGAATAAATGAAATACCACTTTCAAGTCATTCATGACATGTGGACGTGCCATACCTTTAGTCTAGGGAATGTTGGGCTACGGAATTGTCTTTTATAATGATGTTATTCGCATTAATCCCCCATCCTATCTACCATAATTTAATACATCTATGTTCGATAAGGCTATATTTTACTTTGTTTTATTAATTAAATCTCGTAAATGTAAAATGAGCCTAATATGTTATTTTTAATATATTAAATGTAATAATTGTGTAAGTCATAAGCATTTCTGTACTCCACCCGGCCTTTCTTCTAATCATGAGTTCTGAACAAGGTTTGATTATTTTGGTTCACTAAGTTTGGCTTCCCTTTGTCTTTTGGCTCTTGTTGATCCTGTGATATCTCCACCTTCCACTTCACGTTAGTCTTGTCAAATCTACATGTGAAAATCAAAACCAAGGATTGATGATAAGTTTGTAACAATATAAATAAAAATAGATGTAATATTAACAAAAAATTATTATTCACATACTAATCTTTTTAAAAACATAATTTTTTTACATCCACAATAAAACAAATTAGTATAAAAAAAATTGAAAACATCCATAAAATAAAATATTTTAAATGTTTTAAGTGGAAATATTAAGCGTGAAAATTACATAAATATTTAGAAACATTGGTTCCATTAGCCATAAAAGGGAGGTGCACATTTTATTGACTTTCCATAGCCTACATTTGAATAAACAAACAAAATCATTAAACTAATATAATATGTATGGAACTTGCTTTCACTTTATCATATAAATGGAACTTTATTTCAGTTTATAATATGGTTGACACTTGTAAATTTTTTTGTTTTGCTTTCACTAAACTTTGACTAATATGTAATTTATTTATTTTGACACATGAACTTATGAGAAAATGAAGGAGTGCAGATATCATGAGGATGGGAAGGAAAAGATTGGTAAAATCCAGCATACAATCAATCAAACTCGGCCACAATGTAAATCTAGCACCCAACATTCAATTTTGAAAACAAACCAGTAGAAAGTCCACTCAGAATCTGGACTTATGAACAAATTTCAGTTATAGGTCATTCAGATGCTCATCCAGACGTCCATTTTGACCACGCGTTTTTAACATGAAACAAATTTTCGAGCAACCAGAGGCGAGATTGAAAATTATTGCACATGGGTTTTGTGCAGAATAGGCCCATTTCAGTGTCTTCAATGAATTTTCGCAAAATTCAAAGCCATTTGGGAGAAAATCATGGTTCTCTAAAACCAACTTTTCCAGAAAATGTGGTTGGCCATTTTCTAAATTTAAAAACTAGTTGTAACAACTCAGGAAATTGGGGGATTCGACTCTATTCTTCTCCACTGGGTTTTTCATGTATAAATTAGACCCTAGAGGTCTAGAGATGGGTTTCTATTGTACAAATCCATTATTGATATTATTGAATCGTTGCTTCTTGTTCAAATTCATTTTTATGCGTTGGTGAGTGATTAGTTCATGAATGTGAAGCCACTTTCACCTGAGCGAGCCCCATAGCTACAAGTGTGCATTTCTGTGTGTGCAAGATCGATCTCATTCAACTGTGTTTGTGTCTATCAGTTAAGTAGTTTTGTTTTTGTATTTTAATTTTATTAATTTCAGTTTAGTAGATGTTCAGTTGTGTGTATGATTTCAATTAAATTCATTTTAGCTTGGTATATTAGGAAGTTTTCATTAGCTGTAGAGCTCTACCTAGTTGTTCATTTTCATTTCATTTTTTATATTTATACTCTGCCCGTGCATCTTTATTTGCATGTTTACTATTTGTTGCATTTACAATCACATTCCTATCATCATTCCAGGAGATACATTTTGGGGGAAACATTTGAGCGAAGCGTGCGGAACCTGGAGAAACGGTTCAAAACCCACTTCCCAAATGGACACATTTAGCCATAGCCATGGGTATTTTCCAAAAATTCATAACAAATAAGGAGAAAAATGTTTCCGGACATAACTCTATGTTTTTCCCATTTGCATTTGATTTCATTCTTGTGTATTTTTTGTCATCTCTTTCCTGGAAGTTGGTATAGTTTCTTATATAATTTGTTTATGTGATTTAGTTTCTTGAAATCGTTCATTTAATTTCTTCTTGTAGTGTATTTCATATTATGATGTTGTGTTGTTAATGTAGTTTCGTTTCCAGTCTTTAAATCAAATAGTTGGTTGTGCGCATAGCTTATTTCTAGTTTCCATCCCAGTTTACAGTTTGTTTCCTAGTTTTATATTGATAATCAGACATAGTAGTTTGCTTTAATATCTCAGTTTTGTTCATTCTCATTTTGTTATAAATTCACTTGGTTTATATCTTAGCTTGTTTAATAATGAAATAGAGAATAATTTTTTATTATCATGAATTAGCTTAAGTTATTTTTCTCTTAAATTTGATTACTGAATAGGTTTATTTACTGTTCCTTATGCATTAAGTATTTACGTGGACAAAATAAGCAGATGAGTATATCATTTAGGTAATTTTCCATTGTTTTCTTCATGCAGAATGTCATTCAGACCTGTGTTCTAGCCTGTTATCTAGCCTTTCATTCAACCCTTAGCGTTTTCAATCTGATTTAAGCTTGTTTCTTGAGCTCTTCGATTATGTTTCAACCGTGCTATTTAGATAATGGTTTTATGTTTGTCTTTAGGACCACAGGTTAGATTGTTTAAAGTATTTATTAAGTTTTGTTCCTATCTTTCACCTCCTTTCACCTTAATATATTTTGTATCTTCGTTTCTTTTGGTTTCTTAGTATTAAACATTTCAAGTTCATAGATTAGTTGTTGATTAGAGTAGATTTGTTAAACTAGTTTGCTTACATTAGTTTATGATTCCTCGCAAAGTATTTCTTTACACTTGGTCCTTATATTAGTGTTTCATCTACTTTATATGATTGCATTGAGTTCAATAACTAGAGTATGATAGTTGGTTAGTTTTCTCTTTTGAAAATATAAAGTAGTTTTGCTCATAGAATATATTGATTAATTGCTATTTTCATTTGTAGCATAATTTATTGTTTTACAATAATTAGTTTCAGATTTACTTTCATAATTAATTTCAGTATTTGCTTTCGTAGTTAATCTTATGGTTAAGTAGATTCGTAACCGTGCATAAGCATATAGTTCATGCATTCATGAAATAGTTTAGTTGAATTGTTGCCTGTTTTGAATAGTTAGATTTACTTTGATTAGATTCGATTGATTTCAGACCAAGTGACTGCTTTCCTAGATCATATGTTGTGATTTTATTTCATAGAATATATTAGCATAACAGTAGATTAGATTTGAATTCCAATTATTAAATAGTTTCCCTACTTTCATAAGAATAGATTAGATTCCTGCATTTAACTCATGATAGTCATGCATGTAGTTTAACATCATTTAGTTGCATGATTAGTGAATTTTCATGTCTAGTTGGCTTAGATTAGAATAAAATTTAATCCTGCACATATAGGGTTTCCATATCATAAGCTACTGTCCTGGGTTGACAAATTAAGTGTTGAATTAGATAGAATATATTTTACCCAATAATGTATACCTAGCCTCCATGTAGGTCTTCATCAACAGATCCAACCCTTTTTCATGTTGGATGTAGGCCTTTTCGATGCAAGGATTTCCACTACAGAGCCATCCCTTTTTCATGTTGGATGCAGTACATTTCCTATGAAAGGATTTCCACTACAGAGCCAGTATTTTTTATGCTGGATGCATTACCCTACCTCTACAAGGATTTCCACTATAGAGCCATCTATTTTTCATGCTAGATGCATTACCTTGCCTCTAGAAGGATTTCCACTACAGAGCCAGCTGTTTTTCATGCTGGATGCAGTACCTTTCCTTTGCAAGGATTTCCACTATAGAGGCAACCCTTTTTTATGTTGGATGTAGTACCTTGCCTCTGTAAGGATTTCCACTACAGAGCCAACCCTTTTTCATGATGGATGCAATACCTTGCCTCTACAAGTATTTCCACTACAGAGCCAACTCTTTTTCATGATGGATGTAGTACCTTTCCTTTGCAAGGATTTCCATTACAGAGCCAACCCTTTTTCATGATGGATGCAATACCTTGCCTCTGCAAGGATTTCCACTACATAGCCTACCCTTTTTCATGATGGATGCAATACCTTTCCCTTGCAAGGATTTCCACTACAGATCCAGCCCTTTTTCATGCAAGAATTTCCACTAAAGAGAAAACCCTTTTTCATGATAGATGCAGTACCTTGCCTCTATAAGGAATACCACTACATAGCCTACCCTTTTTCATGATGGATGAAATACCTCTCCTTTGCAAGGATTTCCACTACAGAGCCAGCCATTTTTCATGCAAGGATTTCCACTAAAGAGACAACCCTTTTTCATGCTGGATGCAGTACCTTTCCTCTGCAAGGATTTCCACTACAGATCCAACCATTTTTCATGTTGGATACAGTACTTGCCTTTGTGAGTATTTCAACTACAAAGCTATCCCTTTTTCATGATGGATGTAGTACCTTGCCTCTGTGAGGATTTCCACTACAGATCTAGCCATTTTTCATGTTGGATGTAGGTATCAACATGTATATCTTACCATGGGAGGCCCTTCCTGCCACCATGTCGGAAAGGCCTAGTGCTTACATCCATCAGCACGGTAGGACATACCATCTACCATCTGAGGAAAGGACCTACACTTACATATTACCATGGGAGGCCCTTCCTACCACCATGTCAAAAAGGCTCTACATTTACATCTAACCATAGGAGGCCCTGCCTACCACCATGTAAGAAAGGATTTGTACTTACATCTGACCATGGGAGGCCCCACCTACCACCATGTCAGAAATTAACTGCACTTACATTTCAAAATTGGAGGCCTAGACTACCACCGTGTCAGAAAAGCTCATGGATTCATCAATTCCCCTTGGAAGGAACCTCGATCTAGAGAACACCAAGATTCTCCCTGATGTATTCAAACTTTACGCTGGCCATTTCTAGCATAGAATCACATCAGGGCTGATTACATCCAAGGATAAACTGTGAGCTTTTCCAGGACTGATTACATTAGAGGAAAACCTACAAGACTGATTACATCTAAGAAACCAATGAGCTTCACTGGGATTTTATGCTCAAACAACCTATCTCATCGGCTATGCTATAACTCCCTCTTTCGAGAGATATCGATTTGGATCACCAACTGGAGCTTCACTGCTCCTCTCTCACAAATAGCTGAGCAAGTGGAAACATATTTTTCCTCGGTTGTTCTCAGCACCATCAAAGACCAAGAGATCACACTTGATCTCATATTGAAGCAGCATCCCGAAGTGCTATTCCTACTTCTTGCCCAATCCGAGTTAACATAATCTTCCAGGTTAATATTTTTATTTGCTTCATAATTAATCCCATAATCAAATGTACCTTTCAGTTACCTTAGAATATGCTTTGCACCAATCAGTCAGGAACTAGTTCAATGTGTTCACAGCAAAGAAAATAATTGTTCTCATATTTGTCAGGAAAATCAAGGAACAAATCATCTGACAATGCATCGTGGCATCAACTATCTGTGATGAATCATCACTCAATAGCTTCAAGTTCAATGCCATAGGTGTGGCCATGGCCTTGCAATAAATCATCTCGAACCTCTTCAGTATCTCCACTGCATACTTCCCTTATCCAAGGGGGATTCCATCTGCACTCTGCCACACCTCCATGCTTAGAAAGTAGTGCATCATACCCAAGTCCTTCATATCGAACTTGGAAACAAGTCTCCTTCTTGCAACTTTAATGAGTTCCTCTTTCCCTATCAAGAACAATTCATCGACACATAATAGGAGAATCACTAGTCTTCCACATTCAACCTTGAAGAAACAGTTGCAATATGATTTACTCTTATTAAAGATTAGATCCATCACTAATATGTCCATCCGGTCATACCATGTCAAACCTCAGCATATTCTGCAGTAACTCCCTCTGAAGTGGAGCATCATTCTCCCTCTGCCTTTCGTACTCTATGTATTGAAACATTCTGTACTGGAGTGAAAATTAGCTTCCTCTGCTACTAATATTCTATGTATCCATCTAGGGTCACTAGATACCAATATCATCTATCTTGAACCTTTTCAAGAGTTCTTCTCACACCCATATGTGAGCTTGTCATCTTCTATAGGGTTTCATATTCAACCTTATAGCAAAGGTTAAGATATTCATCACTCTGGGTGATATTCAATATCCTCATGTATGTGTTTTCCAATGGGTGTCTTCTGAGCTCTTACAAGAACTTCTTTAATTTGCACACATGATTCTATTTTTCATGTGTCTTAAATTCCAATGGCTGCAAATGTCTCTTCATAGTCTATGCTTTCTTTCTTTGAGAGGCCTCATGCTACGAATCTTTTCTTATATCCCACGATGTTGCCGTCTACTGCATGCTCGATCTTGCTAATCCATATGGAATATACTATGGAATTCCCTTTCGGTCTTAGAAATCACATTCTAGTCATAAATATTCATTTTGGATTATTCGAGTGAATCTTGAACTATCATCACTTATTCTTTGGAACCGTTCTCATCCTTCTTTTCTTGTAGGCGATTGTACATGATCTTTCCTACAAGTAAAATGCACCAGTTGTATGATTAGAAACATTTCATAATGCATATTTATAATGGAAATTCTTATGCATAAATATATAATCATGCAACTATTTTAACCAATACAACATTCATCCATATCTCATGGAAATTTTCTAGATGCCTTCCATCTCTACCATGACATCATTGAGATTGTGCACTAATACAATATGTCAACAATGAGGTTTCATTATAGATAAGTAGCAATGGAGAGTTGTATAGAACCATGAGCTACTTACTCATCACATGAATATTAGTAGTATACTTCCATTAATGCAAACATTATATCAAGCATAACACATAAACTAAATATAAACAAATGCATAACCAAACAATATCATGAAATGAAAATTGAACACTTATCTTTATTTGTTTCATGGGTAGACTCCTTATTTCATATTGATCATCTTCTTCATTCAAAACAACATAATTTCTTATCGAAATGATAAGATGGATAAGATTTTCTTCAAGAATTGAGTTCTTCATATTCCTCATCACTTGAGGGATCTTCTTTGAATCATGAGCGCTTGATCTTCAGTTTCTCCCATCGTCTCTTCTCTTATTATCAGTTGAGTTTTTTCTTATGTGCACTATTTCCAGAGTCTCTTGAAGGTAATCACTTCCTTTTGGTACACATTCCTTGAATGAATGAATCCCATGATCCTAGGAGGCCATTCAAGGTGGTTATCACAATTTCTGCATTCTCTAGTTCTTCATCCACTACTTCAAGTTGTTTTTTGATTTGAGAGACCCTTGTAAAGTATGACTGTATGGTCTCTGCATCTTGGATCTTTACATTCTTCAACTGGTTTCTCAAATTCATCTTTTAATTTATGTTCTTCCCTTCAAATTCTTTGTTAATGAATCAAACATCTCTTTAGGTGTATTTAGGGAAGACACCTGTGGTATAAGGTGATCCTTGATAGAATCAGCAATAATCCTCTTGTCCTTGACCAAGTTATTATTGTCTAAGGCCTTAACCTCATCTCCCTCTACTCCACTTATGTAGGTGTCCAATTCATTTTATTCAAGAACCAATGAAATCCTATACTTCCATGCTCATAATTTTTCAACTTCACCAAACTTTTCATCAAGCTGGTGTGATAGGTCATTTTGAAATGAGAACCTCAAATGTAAATAGCAAAAGATTAGATCTTACCGATGAGGTGTCCGTCTTGGTTCTGGATCTGGCTGATCTAGGGTTTGTTAGAGAAACCATAATTTTCAAAAATTGGAATATTTTAGATATTATTGTATAGAAATATGTTCCTCATGAAGGCGAGCTGAGATCATAGTCATTTTCCCAAAATTGTGATCAAAACTGAAAAATATCTGATGCCCTAGTTTTCTTCAATTTCTTCTATAGAATTTCCTAATATTGTTTCTGAAATATATATGAAATCACTACTCCTCTGTGTCTAAAAATTTGTACTATGGTAGCCTCGTCTATCCTCTTTCCAACATCATAGCTTTGAGAAGAATTAGTTTGACCAATTGGGACTTATGAGATTTTTCCCAAGGTGACTTATTTCAGGATTGTTCAGCATAGCGAATGTGCATAGACTTCCACGTGTCACTGTTTCACCTTTGGGTTATGAAACTTTTACCAAAGAGAGTTCAATATGTGCCCTATATGGAACATCTTGAGAAATTTCATTTGGAACTTCGTAGCCGGATATATAGAAATTTTCCTTAGGTGTCCTGTTATGGTATGAATCCTAGGAGAGGATGGAACCCTGATTTGGAGGAATCATATCTCCTAGAATATAGGGAATTTGAGGATAAAAAATTTACACAAGGTACATCAGGAATTTAGCTTCATCCTATAAATGTTTTAGCTCCTAATCCTTCCCCAATTGTGAGATATAGTGAATCCACCAAAATGACTAGTTTTATTCTTTTAGGGTTTTCTGGTCTGGGGTCAAATTAGGGTTTGAATTTCCTAGAGTTTTACCCAACCAAAATTTTTGATCTTGGTATCTAAATTTTGATTTTGAGGAGGAGATAAATCCTATGCTGGGCTCACTCAAAAATTCCTCTTCTGTGAAAATCCCTAATTTCCCATAGTAGTTATAGGTCAAAAAATAAAAAATGGTCAAAATCAAATTCTGCTTCGACCGAAAGATGTGCCCTTCAATGGAGAGTTACCCTAGCCTCCATTTGTTGATGATATATGGAGACAGATAGAAAAACTAACCAAACCTAGATTCTATAGCTGCACAGTGTCTTCTTCTCAGGTTAGCTCTGATACCATGTTAGATTTTTATCATTTAATCAATATGATATAGGATCTTATCTGAGAGAATAACATGCACAACAATAATCACAAGAGACAAGAGACATTAAGATTTTTCCTCGAAGAAACCATAAAGAAGAAAACCACGCAAATTCCTCGGAGATAGAATGAGCACCAATAGTAAAAGTAAAACACAAAAACACAAACATGATCTCGGATAGATGTTCTCTCTCTCACTTGTGAAAGCTCCTCTTCTCTCACTCATGCGTTGTAGTTGAGTGAGTGTGTGTTTCAAATAGAGAGTCTCACTCTCTATTTATAAAATTTTCCACTTGAAAATTACTCACCAGGGCTGACTTCTCTAGGAGAGTCTAATAACCCTAGTAATCCTCAACTATGGGGACTATTTCATCGACTTACAATGGAGGGTTAACTTGAATGACTTTATATGACTTTATTATATTAATGATTCTCCGGATAGGAACATCGGGGTACAATAAAAGATATACATGTGAATACATTTCGAAGTTACAAATACATCAACAATAACAAAGGAAATGATGACATGGCATGCATAATGATGTGGAATATGTGATGAGGATGGAAAGACACATGAGTGGATCCAACGAGGGGATCAATTTCAAACGAGCTTGATTGATGGATCCTTTGATCAATAAACAAAGAGCTGCAGTTAGCATATTTAGCATAGGTTGAATGAATCAAATTGTATCAAGATAATAGATCACCAAAAGGAAAAGGATTTGCAAACTAAATGTGTTTGGAATATAACATTTTGAAGTGCCAAAGTGAAGTTTCATGTTTGATAAACTAATGAATAGACAAGGAGGATTCCACAAAGCGATTGACGGTTCATAGGATTTGTGGAACAATATCTAGAAAAATCGAAAGGCACATCAGCAATCCACAATTCAAAATGCAGAAGGAAGCGAAAATACGCAATCCACAAATTGTATAAGAATTCACGTGGAAGAAGAATTGTGGAAGCAATTTTGATAAAAAATCAAAATACAGACCCACAACTCGCAATCCGAAATTACAAAAGAAATGAGTTTCTGATTGTGGAAAGATCATTGTGGAATCGATTCTCTAGAAAATCCAAAATGCACATCCACAATCCTCAACCCTAAATTGCGGAAGGAATGAGTTCCCACAAATTGCAGAAAGGTCGTCTCGCAAAGAAAATTATAGAAAGCTAACTTGTGAAAAAGCGATTGCAGAAAGGTAAATGCTGAAAAGTCAATGCAGAAAGGTCGTTGTGGAAAGGAAATTGTGGAAATGTAATCATGGAAAGGTAATTGTCTACAATCCACAATCCAAAATTTTAGGAAGTTAATTGCGAAAGGTAAAATGTAGAAAGGAAAATGCAGAAATATGTTTTGCAGAGAGATTGTTACAGAAAGGACATTGCAGAAAAGAATCTGCAGAAGGATTTCTCACAGGTTGTGTAAATATGGTTTGCATGTTTAAATAAATGAAAATTTTCTAAGTTTTAATATAGGAGGTTAAGGGGCCATCTGGTAATGCATGCCAGAGGGTGTCTGTGTGTATGTCCGCACAAGTGTATGTAATATACATGAACAATATAAGTATAATGTCTACAATTAAAGTTAAGGATTTCTACACTATATAAAGAGATTATATGTTAGTATTTAAAAAGGGTCAGAGTGTTCTTTCATTGAAATTAAACTAGTAAGCTGGGAATAAATTAAGAAAGATAGATAAAAAAATTAAAATGACAAACATAGTATGTTTATTTAATTAAACGTAGACATAATATGTTGTGAAAGGACACAATGAATTTGTGTGATGGTTTGATGAAAGGGAATGATAAACAAAATTGAAAGGACATGATTATGAAAAGGAAATATGATGGTTATTTAAACAGAAGATCAATTTGATAGTAATGTGTCTCTGCATTCCAAATCGATGTAAGTAAGACAGAGACAAAAAACGATAGACCAGTAATAGTGTAAGTACACATAAGAAAAGCTGAAATTCAAATAAAAACATATTAGGATGGCAGGGTGGTGCTACGGAAGGCTACATGCCTGCAAGGGGGTCGTAGCCTCCTTCTAGTGGTAGCTGGTAAGTAGGGTGTCATAGAATCCTTTTAGTAATAGGTGATAAACTAGGGGGTCGTATCCTCCTTCCAATGGGAACTGGTAAACAGGGTGTCATATCATCATCTCAGTAGCAGCTGATAAAACCAGGAGGTCATAGCCTCCTTTCAATAATTTCTTGTAAATAAGGTGTAGTACCATCCTCTTCTATAGTAGTAGGCATAAACTATTTGTAAATATAATTTTGTAGTAATAGGAAGTATTGGTGGTTTTCTCAATCGGGATTCCATGATAAGTTTTTGTTTTTTCTATCTTGTTGATCATGTGTGTTAATAAATAAATTAAAAGTGGTTTAAATTGTTAAAAAGTTATCAATACTGATTCACCCCCTGTCTTAGTATCGTCCAATATTCCATTATAAATTTTTTCTTTAGTATTGTTATCTTGATGATTGTTGATATTTTTTCTTCAGTATTGTTTAATGGATGATTGCTGAGATGATTGTCTCAATATTGTTTTACTGATGATTGTTGAGATGATTGCTGATATAGTTTCATTATTGTTATATTGATGTTTGTTGAGATAGTTTCATTATTGTTATATTGATGTTTGTTAAGGTGATTGCTGAGATAGTTTCAGTACTCCTATACTGATGTAGTAGGTCATTATTTTCATACTAATGTTGTTGAGATAGTTTCAGTTTTCCCATGCTGATGTTGATAAGATAGTTTTAGTATTTCTATACTGATGATGATGAGGTAGTTTCAATATTTCTATACTGATATTGATGATGATGTTGCTTCAGCATTTATATGTTGATCTTGATTATGTGGTTGTGGCCCCAACACCTTGTGGTTATGATGTTGATATGATTGCAGTCCCAACACCCTGTGCTGATAATGTTGATATGGTTGAAGTCACAACACTTTGTGCTGCTGCTGATGATGTTGTTTCAACATTTTTTATGTTTTTGATGATGATGATGTTCCAACATATCTATGTGTTGACAGGACGAATTGGCACAAGTGTCAACAAAGAGACAACCCAATCCAAGAGTTTTCGAGATGCTCTCAGTCATTTAAGTAGCTGTCCCTTATGGGGTTAAGGCCCCATTGCCTTTCCTAAATTACTTCTAGCTATAGGAGAAGGCTTCCAAAAGGAAAAATAAACTACTGCTTGTTAATTAGATCTATGCTATACCTACGAATGTACAAATAAAACTAATTGATCTGATTGCTAATTAATTAATATATGACAAAATTAATCACTGAAAATTAACCTACTCAATCATTTAATTCATAATACAAGAATAAATAGTTAATTGATATTAACATGCTCAATGGATTACAAAAGGGAATACATTATAAACACATGTACACTGATCACCAAATCAGAAAATAATTTTAACAGTAGTATAGATATAGAAATCTGATTCAATGGATTTTTAATAAAATAATTAAAAGAAAACTCTTAACCTACTCTAAATCCTATCCTAATCAGGAGCGTAGAAAAACATTAACCTAGAATCAAATTGCCAATAAGGCTACTGTGCTAATATTCTTGAAAATATTTAGAGGAAATTCATAATTTAAACAAGATCACACAGTGAACACGTAAATCACATATATTTATTGGTGATAACACCAAATTTAGAACATGACATATATAAGCAAGTCAAAACCATCCTAAGTCGACAATTATACATGATGTATTTGCATAATTCATTAAAGAAATCATGACAAACATAAATACTGTAGAAAAAGTGACAGGATCAGAAGATATCATAAACACATTCACATAGCATAAATACTGAGAATATATATATAAATATCACCAGTTAAAATTGTTGTAGCTGTCGACAAAAAATTGTTTGAAGTCATAGGAAAAATAATAGTGATCTTGTCATGTCCATTTTCACAACTATCGACCCCCTATCTAGAAATACATGTCTTCTTTAAATACCAATTACCTCACATGAGGACAGTTCTATAAAACTGGAGACATAAAATCGTAATCATAACCAATTCCATTAAAAATGACAAATGCCTCATGTCTTTTTTCTTTATGCGTAATAACGTATTGAAATTGGAAAGACTATGTTTATAGCACAAAATCATAAAAATGACAAAGGCACTAATGATATAGTGACACCTGGGACACATCAATGCCAATCGATTCATTCCCGATTATCCAGGGATCATCCTGTAGGTAAGCGGTCATCAAAATCCAAAAAAGAGGATCAACAACATCACCTGTGATACTACACATAAAAGAAATATAATTAAAACACACGCAAAAACAAAATAAAATAGACTACATAATGCAAAAAATCAATACACACCAATACCTGTTGTTGGGCACTATTTTTGACCCCTTTTTGCCTCTTATATAATCCTCATTTCCTTTATAAAACCTCCATTTTGAGTAGAAAGCTTTAAAGTTCATCTATAAACCATGGTTAAAGAGGTATAATGTCATTTGCTTATTAATAAATTGAGTTTTGTGATTTTTTAGGCATTTTAACTAGGATTTTTACTTAGACTACGGAATGTACTGACTTCCCGTATTACCTCCAAAGTTGAGTAATTGCAGGACAGTTAGGAGGGAAACGGAAGATCAAGAATGGATCCTTAATGTCCACATATGGATGAACATCCAACAGTCAGATGAAGTGGCCTGTGCAGATGTCGAGTCAATCAGAGTCAAAGGTGGCCACCCGTTCTGCATTCAACACAAAAGAAGGAACAATGCTGATTTTGTGGAAGTCCACGATCCTGAAGATGATTTCGTTAGCTCTAGCATTAAATTAGATGCAAGTTTATAGAAATTTCAGTTTGAATTAGAATTTGTATAAATCAATTGCAAGACAATGAAGTTTTTATCACGATTTTGAAGAGGAACGCACTTGTGCTTCCAATCTGCGTGGTATCTCTATGTAAAAGAATTCTGGTGAATGAGAATCAATCTTTAGTTCTATGAATATTTTCATTGTGTGTTGAGTGAGGCTTTGGAGGGCCCCCATCGTTGAGCTCTCACACAGTTACATTGCCGGTGGAGTGATTTGATGATTGTAGCGATTTCATTTTGGTGCAAGTTTATTAAATCGAGCCATTGGTATGTGTTTCCTAGTAGTTTGTCGTTTATAAATCGCAGCATAATTTTAGTTAATCTCTTCATCGATTCTATTTGATGCTCTGTCTCTTTCATTCACGGTTCAAATTATAAATCCTATTGTGCTGTACATCACCAACGATTATTGGATAAACTCTGTTTTATTTAATGGTTAATACTGAATGCGTTGAAGGTTTAAATTAAGATTTAATTCATTATATATTGCTGAGTATCCAATGGAGAAATGGTAAAGACATTTACAAGTCATGAACACTGTCTTGTAAGAGAAATTGATTAGTAATTGTCTTTCAGCGCTGGTAGAATTTTGCAGTCTGATCCTAGGGTTTAAAAATTTGTTGATTAATTAATTTTCACCTCAGTATTTTATGATTTCACAAAATCAACTACTGTATGCTTAAAAGGAAACAATGAAATCACCCTTGTAAGAGGATTTTGTCTCTGTGAACTGCAGTATCTTAGTTTCTGTTAGTAGATTCATTTTCAGTTAGCTAAATTCCAACTGAGTTTAGCTTCTCTGTCCTAAACTTGGATGTGTCTCAAAGTTCACAAACCCAGATTGATTTTAAATTCAAGTTCTGATTAACATTGATAGATCAGAGCCCAACATTTTGGTGCCGTTGCTAGGGAGGCACTGTAGAAGCAGACTTAGGAACCTTAGATTTCTGATAAAAATAAAAAATTTAAACAAAAACACATATTAGGTTTTACTTTTATGTCAAGACTTAGAGACGAAAAAGGAAGATTTCGTACAAACCCCCCAAAAACAGAACTAACAGGAGCTTCTCTTCCAAAGGGATTT